>JASAOQ010003782.1:11957-51908 GCA_031306065.1 Pseudopyricularia cyperi | reverse complement strand
GCTCCAGGACGGGACTGACGCGCCTCTTGACCGAGAGCCACGTCTCAAACGCCCCGAGCTTGAACTCGACCTTGAGGTACCCGAGCCACGCGGCGAGCAGGCCCAGCGCGTTGGATGGCCACAGCAGCGACCCGCGCTCGCGCAGGGCCTCCAGCCGCTCGTGGTACACGGTGCGCGTGCAGTACCGCGCCAGGATCAGGAACGACCGCACGGGCCCCTGGCGAGTGTGCAGGTTCTCGTCCAGGCTGCGCGTGAGGTCGTTGGTCTTGAGGATCAGAAGGATCACGCGCGGTACCTTGCCCAGCAGCTGGACCAGGTCCGCCAGCATGCCGCCCTGGAGCGCGCTGCCCATTGTCTGCTTCTCGTCGAGGGAGCGCGGTGCCAGCAACACAGAGCCGGCGCCCGTGCCTGCCCCGTCCGCCGATGATGATGTGGAAGAGGACGAGGAGGAGGACACGAGCACGCCAAAGTCGCGCCCCGTAATGGCCGACGCAAACAGCGGGAAGTACTCGTCCGTCACGCCGGCCACCTCGTGCGCGTACCGCCGCATCCCGTCCAGGTCACCCTCCACGACGGCCAGCCACATCTTGGCGTACGACCGACGCAACGACGTCGGGATGTCGCGGTAAAGGCCGTGGTCGTAGAGAATCACGTCAAAGTTCTGACGATGACGGCCTCTACCCTCCCGCTTCCGGATGGCGATGTTACCGCCGTGCGGGTCGCAGTGCAGCGGCGCGCCGTCGCCAAAGATCATCTCGTTGAAGATGCGCGCCAGCGCGGCCGAGACCTCGTCGCGGTCGATCCCTTGCCCGTCGAGGTAGTCGAGGTCGTCGAGCCGGTGGCCGGACTCGTTGGCCATGACGAGGATACGGCGGTCGGCCCAGAGGACGTCCGGGATGACCAGGGGGAGCTCCGGGTGCGCGGAAAAGTACTCGCGCGTACGGTTGGCGTTCTTGGCCTCCTCCCTAAAGTCAAGCTCCTGCGGCAACGACAAGTCCATCTCGTCCGACAGCCAGCTGAGGTCGTACTCGGGGAAGAAGCGCTTCAGCGTCTGGAACGTATACCGCGTCAGCGCCAGGTCCAGCGGCGCCCACTGCGCCAGGCCCGGGTGCTGCACCTTGACCGCCACCCGGCGGCCGTCGGCCTTGAGCGTCGCCAGGTGCACCTGCGCCAGGGACGCGGCCCCGATCGGCTCCGGGCTAAAGTCGGAAAAGACGTCCCAGAGTTCCTTGCCCGTATCGGCCAGGAACATGACCTGGATCGATTCAAGAGAGCTGACCGGGCAGCGGTCCTGCAGTGGGATGAACGTGGTCGTCCACTCAACCGGGAGGAGGTAGTTCATGGCACTCTATTTACTTGCACGTTAGTGGCCCGCTCATCGGCCGTTGTAGAGGAATACTTGAGACGTACCAGGTGCTGTCCAAGCTTGATAAATATGCCTCCATTCTTCTCCAAGACCCTGAGAGTCCGTACCGCACACCTCTTGTGGCACTCGCTCAGCAACCTCTCCTGCTCGCCTGCGTCTTCCGTGTTGTCGCGCTTCTTCAACGTCGATAGGTAGCTGTGAGGCAGCCGCGAAAGAGGGTCAGTGCCATGAGCAAGAATCCCAGTCCGGAGCGTCTAGCAAACCTACTCGTTGATGCACACGGCCAAAGCCAAGGCGACCCTCCCGCACCGCTCGACGGTATCATAGCTGGCCTTGATGTCGTCCGTGAAGGCCAGGAGACTGACGCCGGCCGCACCACCAGCGGTGGCGAGTAGCAGCACGCCACGACCTCTCGTCCTTTGTGGGCCAGTGCTGTGCTGCCAATTTTGCTGTTTCGGCTGAGACTGTGACTGGTGGCCGGAGGCATGGCGAAACTGTCGATAGCCGAATGCTGCCGTCGAGGAGCCGATGTACCTGCCAATGTGGGACGTGGCGATGCGATGGCGACCGGTGTTTACAGCGGCCCGGCGGATTGCAGAAGGTGCTGCTGCCGCAGAGGAGTGGTTTCGACATGACGCGCACGTCCACTGGATTGCCGTCGTCGTGGAATTGGCCGTCGAAGAACCGCCGAGGCGTGGCCGAAGCCGACCTAGGGAGGCGGCCGTTACAAAGCCCGTAGCGAGCTTCATGCTAATGTTACGCCGAGTGCTCTTGCGCGTTTGGGTGATGCTGCTGTTGGCGATGTTTTCATGTCGTCGTCACCAGTTGCCAATTGGCATTTGCAGTGAATCCCAAAGGTTTGCGAAGCTAGCGAGTGTTGGTAATTGGAGAGACAATTTGTTGAGCCTGAGCGGCGGCGCATTTCCTGGTCACGTCACCATCCACGGTGGATCTCGGCTACTACTTGACTCGATAAAATCTTTTAGTGTATCTATATATCTCTTGGCGGGCGCCAGACTCCGGGTGCGCGTCATTCCCGTTCACGTTCCCGGTGACCGCCGCCGAGAGGAAGCTGCTTCCCCTCCGATTGTTGATAGAGCTATTAATATGGGCTCCGTTTTTTCTTGACAACTTTTTTTTTGTTCAGAATCTGTGATCAATATCGTAATCTCGCTGTCGCTTAATGCCCACACACATCTAGGGGTGCATATATTTCACCAAATCCCCTAGCAACGTCCAAGTCCCTCCGTGCAGTGCAGTGCAGTATGAGCCCAGTCCGTGCCAGCTGTTGTCCGCGCCGGCAACACCATTGCCATGTCTATACATCAAAAGCTCCTACAGAAATTTCGCTTGCCCGCTTTCAGAAAGCCCAAAGCCCGCACAAATCAGTTGAGAATGTCCTCGTCAATCTCCAAGTCCAGTGCGCCGATGATATCGTCGTCCATCAGGGGCTTGTGGATCGTCGGCAGTCCCTTCTTGTCCTGCGAGCTTTGCTGCAACTTCAGCTTGGCCAAATGAGGCAGCAGCCCTCCCTTATTCGACGCCCCGCCGTCGCCGTTCTCGCCACCACCGCCTGGCGTGCTCGCCCCGCTGTCGGAGCCGCCCATCTTCTTGGGCGTGTTGCTGCCGGCCAGTCGGCGCTCGTGCTGCGCCCTCTCTTGTATCTGCGCCTTCCGCACTGCCTCACGGTTGAGCCGGCGGTTCTCAACGTTGATTTGCGCAAGCCGCTCCTGCTGCGATAGCCCGCTGTTGGTGTTGCCTCCCGGTGCTTTCTTAGCGGCCGGGGTGAGCGACGTCCTGAAGGCCAACCGCGGCGTCTCGAGCGTCTCAAGCTTCCCCGCAAGCTCCTTTGCCCGGTCGTGCATGCCCAGCGCCCGGTACTCGGCAATGTCCTGCTCAAGTTGCAGCCGTTCGTGCCCTTGAAACTTGGCCTTGAGTTTCCTGATTCGCTCAATCTTTGTCGATAGCTCATCTTCCGTCCAGCTGTGCTTCAGTAGACTGTGAAGATCGTCGAGCTTCTTGGTCACGGCTGACTGCATTGGCAGTTCAACGCCTTCGGCCTCGCATGTCGTCTTGTACCTCCTCCACTCGTTCTGTGGACTGTCAGCAAAGGCCGCTCGGATGGAACAAGACACAAGATGCGAGTGTGGCATATTGCAACCATACCTCTGTGAATGGTTGGTTCGAACAAGCGATGAACGGCCAGTCTCTAACTGCTTTGCCATGAGCGGCTGTCACATATTGATCCGTGATTATTTGTCCGTGAGCGCCGTCAGTTGCGTATTCCTTGCCTGTATTTATGCCTGCATGGGGGTTTAGCATTTCTCACACATTTCCAAAGACCAATCAATATCTCGCCTGCAGCGGTACATACCCTTAACAACCGCCATCCGGTATACGTTCTCCTGCGTCTCTCGATCCTGACCAATGGAAATGCGGACGAAACAGCCGACCATCTTCTTCTCAAATCCGGGATTGAAGCACACTTGGCCGAATCGAGTGCGGCTCATGCGGATCCTCTGGATGTCTTCGAGCTCAGCCGGGAAATCCTCCTTCTCGGCCTTGCTGTCCTTGGACTTCTTCTTGGACGAATGCGCCCAGTCCACCTCGCTATCCGCGTCGCCATCGTCCTCAAAGTCGTCCCGGTGGGACGGTGACCGGTCTTTCCTGCGCTCCTTGTCCTCCTCCCGCCTGCGCGTGCGCTCCGTCTTCTCTGCCCTAGCCCGCTTGAGAGAGTCGAGCGCGGCGTTGGTCTCCCCGACGCGGGTCCCGCCGAGCTTTGTCCGCACCCGCGACGTCTTGCGCCGGTCGTCGTCCGCCAGGCCAGCGCTGCTCGCCGAGCGCTTCTTCTGCATTTCGTTGTTGCTGACCAACTGACGAAGCAGCCGGTTCTGGTGCATCTTCTCCTTCTCCTGCGCGCGCTCCGCCAGGATCTCCTCGCGCTCAATCTCGCGGAGGCTCATGATGTGCGCCTTCTCCGCGTGGCTCATGAACATGCCGTCGACCGGGTACTTGTTCTCCTCGTCATCGTGCGCCTTACTCCGTCGAACGGACGAGTCGGAATCTGATTCGTCCATGGGAACAGACTGGTCGGACCTTGGGCTCGAGGGCGCTGATGAGCTAAAGGCGGGGATGTTAGCACCAGGCGCATGCTGTGAAGACCCCGCTGGCTGCATCGTCGGCGGCTGCGGCGATGCTTCTTCGAAAGAACAAGCGTGTAGTGAGGAGAAGGAACGTGTGCAGGAAAGGAAACAAACAAAGCGTGCAACAAGGCTGGCGGTGCTGTTGCCTGGTGAATCACAGGTAACTTACGCCTCACCCTCTTCCTCCGAGTCATCAGACCTCGCACGCCCTTTGCTCTTCTTTGCAGCCGGTTTCTTTCCCGCTCCATTCTTGTTCTTGCCGGGGGACCTTGATCCTGCACGGCTGCCATCCTCCTCATCCGAGGAGACGGCACCGCCGGCAAGAGCAAGGAGATCATCGTCAATGTCGGACATGTTTGCTGCTGTTGTTGAAATTCTAGACCCGGAATCGGAGCTGCCGGCGCAGTTTAGGAAAGTTTGTTTCGTTGGAGCGTGAGGATAGATGGACTATTCGAGATCGAGCAGACAGCTGGATGCAAAGGTGATTGAGCGATCGAGATAGATTGGTCGGTATTTGTAGGGTGATGGTAAGGTGCTGCAGTTCGCAATGGTTCGCTTTTTCTTATGGATCAAAAAGTTGGTGGTAGAGACGCGCCTGCTACAGTATAATTACTATTACCGATTCTTTGCAACTTTCGACTCAAATCAATCTAACAAGTAGAGAGGGCGCGCCTAGCTGATGACTCAGCACCAAAGTTCACGCTTGTGCAGCCTTCGGCCCATAATAAACTCCAAGAACATGACGACAATTCGACCTTGTGCTGCACCTGAGGGCGGCGACTTTGACAGTTTGACTTCCCCGGCCACGAACCCAACAGCTCAGCGGCCGCAAAACAGACAGACAAACAAACAAAAATGCCACGTCTGAGAACTCTATCCAGCGCTCTCACGAGCGCGCGCGTCTCCCAGCAACCGATATGCGACTTTCTCGTCCCCGCGCTCTTCTCCAACGCCACCAGCAACCCACGATGGCTGTCAACGAGCGCCCGGCTGTCCGCAACAACCACCACTCCGCCGCCGCGGGCGCCGCAGGCCGGCCCCAAGCCCAAGCGGAAGCCGCTAACAAAGGAACAGCGTGAAATGCTCTCTTCCGCAGTAAGAAGCCCCAACCCAGGCCGACAACAAAATGAACAACCGCCGTCCCAAACAATGATCTAACCTCCCCTCAACGCGGGACCGGCGTCATGCGCCGCCCCTCCCTCCTCCCGCACATAGCTTCGCGTCAACCAAGCCGGCGAGCTAGCAGCCGTGCGCATCTACGCCGCCCAGACCCCCGTCGTGGTGGCTCGCCACCCGCACCTCCGCCCGCTGATGGCCCACATGCGCGAGCAGGAGGAGGGCCACCTGCGGACCTTCAACTCGCTCGTCGCGGCCCGGCGCGTCCGCCCCACGGCCATGTACCCCGTTTGGTCCGCCGCCGCGTCGGCCCTCGGCTGGGTCACGGCCGTCATGGGCCGCGAGGCCGCCATGGCCTGCACCGAGGCCGTCGAAACCGAGATCGGCGACCACTACAACGGCCAGATCAGGTCGCTGCTCGAAATGGTTGCGGCCTGGGAGCGCGATGGGTACGAGGTCGGCCCGGAGTTCGGGGACCTTGTCTCAACCCTAAGGAGGATCCGGGACGAGGAGCTCGAGCACCTGGATCACGCCGTCGAGCACGATGCCAAGAAGGCGGAGCAGCATTGGCTTTTGACGGGTGTCATTCGCTATGGTTGCCGCGGGGCAATCTGGGTAAGTGAGCGAGTGTAAAACCTGAGGTGTTGGCAGGTGTCGACGATTAGGCAGTCAGGTCTATCTAGGTATCATCGGGTCACGCACAGAAGATCCCTTGACTGTAGTGGTTGAACAAACCGAGCTCCAAGAAGAAAAAAAAAAGGACATGAACCTTCCTGTAATAGAAATGTACTATAGTATAATAACACAGACGAACAGCTTTTGCCCGTATTGATGTAAAAAAAAAACAAAAAGTTAACGATAACTCCCAAACACCAAACAATGCTCTCCTTGGTGTCTTAAGGCAAAACTTGATACCTAATTTGCCGGCCGGTATCCTCAATTGCTAGATGAAGGTTAGTATAGACTTGTCAAATAAGAACCGAATCCACTTAATTAAGAGATGGACTTACTAGATCTGCAGCGGAGCAACCAGGTCGGCCTGATAGAGCCAGTTCCCATTGCTCTCTTCCACGACTAACCAGTCATACGGAAACTGTACCAGGTTCCCCTGCAGCATACCCAACATCTCTTCCGCCTCCGGCTTGGCCATTACCTGGTCCGGTTGGAAGCCCCGCCGGCTGGCCCTAGTGTTGCCGCGCTTGCGTCGCGGGAGCGTGCCCGTACCCGCCCCGTTGTTGATCGGGTTGTTGCTCGACCCGGTACCGGGCTTCTCGCCGGTTGCGAACGTCGGCCGCCGGTCCCGGCTGGGATTTTCCCTTTCGGGGAACGCCATGGGGAGCTCGAGCTTGGGCGTGTGGAGAGCCCGCTCGGCAGCCGCGGCCATCTCTCGGTCGAGGCGAGAGTTCTGGCGAGAGTGGTTGGGGGTGAAAAGCGGTATCTTCTCGTTCAGAGGATCAATATCAGGCTTATTAGCTGCCGGCGCCGCTTCCTCGGGCCTGGAGTCCTTCTCTGATTCCATGTGGCCAGCAAGTTTTCCTAGCACACCCGAGGCAGCTGCCGCTGGCGCAGGTATACCGACGCCGGCACCGCCCGAAGCATGAGGCTTGTGCGGGTTTTCTTGGTGCTCTCGTTCCGCCTCCAAGTCAGGTCCCCAGGCCTCCATATTTTCTTCAAATTGTCTCTGTAGATTGAGGAAGTCTCTGTACTCGTGCCAGTTCGTGACATCGGAGTCAGGCATGCAGTGGAATACCCGCCTGTACACCTTGGTGTTGTTTTCTGCCACTCTTGACCAGATGTCGTCATAGAAAGATGGGTTCAGGGGGTCGCGCATACAGTCTTTGTCAATGTGTGCCTGTCTGATATCGTAAGCCCATGGGTTGGGATTTCCTTCTTGAAGTTTTCCATCTGCACCAACGGATGCCGGTGGCCCTCCTATGTCGGTGTCGTCGAGTACCGGCAGAGAGGGCAGCTGGCTCGGTCGCGGCAGGCCCAATTGCTCAGTTGTCCTTCTGTTGAGGGACGGCAGCGGCGGCAGGGAATCGTTTCCAAGCTCATCATCGAAAGCCGGGAACTGCTCTGTTCCGGAACTCTTTGGCAGATGATCCGCGTGGCTTGAAGAACCCATGGCCACCTTACCCTCTGGGAATATGTCGTGAGTAAGCACTTCCTTGCCATTGACGACCACACTGTCGCGCCCCTGGTCCAGTCCTTGGGACTCGGCAGACTTCCAATGATCTGCACCGAGGCCCTCAACCTCGCGTTTCTGCGCCGCAGATTGGGCAGTCTTCACAGAGTCTTGCCTTGAACTGCTTCGATCAAGGTTTTCATGCTCATTAAGAACACCCCAATCGACGTCGTGGTTGAAGCTAGACATACGATGATGGTGGTGGTGGGCGTGCGCTGCCCATGATGACCTCTCTGCGGGTCCATCGGCGTCCGAGTCGGAGCCGTAGATGTTGTCCATGTCGCGGCTGAAACGAGCTTCGGGGTCTTCGTGGTCAGGATCCAATCGTCTCTCCTGCTCTTGGATCTCATCGACATCCAGACCAAGGTGCTCGCGCATCAATCGTAGACGTAGCGTGTGAGCAAAACGGCCGACTTGGTAAGGCCGACCAGCCATTGTTGACCAGATCATGTCCTTGTCCCTGACCACAGCCGCACACTCAGAGTCTCTCGTTCCCAGCAATGATCGCTCGTTGATGTTGGCGGAGCCTATGAGAGCTATTCTGTCGTCGACAATGATGATTTTGGCATGGATGTAGAGCTGTTCAGTGACAAGGGTCTTGTTCGGACCAATGTGACCCCATTGCCGGAGACTGAAGAACTGGATGTAGTCTTCAGGCTCAATGTTTTTGGCCCGCAGCCGTCCGAAAATAGAGCTTTCCCCACGGCATATGCTACGGAACTGGCACTGCATGATCAGGCGAACACTGCTGCCATCCTGCTCGGCAACGCTGCCCTCGAACCCAGGGAGCAATGGGATGAGGATGACGCAACGCCAATCCTCTTCGTTTTCATAGGCCCTGATGATACGCTCAACAAGCGCATCGGCAATGCCGTTGACAAACTGAACGTTCATGCACTCTCCGCCAGTCACAAAGAACTGATTTTCAAAGTAGACAAAGTGCTCCGACTCACTGATAAGCTTGAGGTATGCAGCTTGGATGCTGGCCTCGGTCTCCGTGATGCCAAGCGACCAGGCGGCCGCAGAGCGTAGTATCTGGACTTCGCATGTACCTGTAAGACCCAAGTCCTCGAGCTCTTCCTTCCTGCAATCCGGAGGTGGCAGCAAAAACGGTGTGGGGCGCGTCGGCTTGCGGCCTCTTCGAATGTAGTTCCACCGCTGTACAAAGTGACGAGTGAGATCACGAGCCGGCTGTCCAACCACCTGCATTGAGATGTCGTGCCAGGGCATCCGAGGGACGCGGCTACGGTCATACATCTCTTCGTATGGCGCGTTCAGCCTGAAAAAGTCGAGCACTCGGGCGTTGGAGTAATCCTTTCCCGGGAAGACCTGTGTGTGATCCGTATCCTTGGGGTAGTCGCCAGGCTCGAAACCCGTCAGCTTGTCGTCGGCAACGGGGTGCTGAGGAGAGTCCCAACGTCCGAAACATAGATCAATGCCGCCAACAAACGCCACTATGTGATCGACAACGCAGATCTTTTCGTGGTGCGCGAAGAAAAATTGGTTCTTTTTGAACTGATGTGGGGACCTCTGCACAAAGATGTTGGGGTGAAGGTTCAGCAGCGAGTGTTTGGTATACTCGGAGTCAATCGGTATAGCTTGTTGGACGTTTCTGTAGATGATGATAAAGACCTTGACGCCTTCCTGTGCTTTGCGTTGGAGCAGCCTATCCAACCGCCACTTTTGACTGATGCAGGGAGGCCGACGCATATAGATTTCGGGACTCAGCCACCAGTCGTGAATGTAAATGACATCCTTGGCCATGTTGATTGCCCGGGAGACATTCCACATGTAGTCTCGGCCGTCGACCAACCACTGCGCATGTACGCCGTGGCGAACAGGGGCGAAGCTGCCAAATCGATTCTCCCGGTGCCAAGGGGTCTGAGACAGCATGCCGTTAATCGATTCTTCAAACTGTTGGATGAGGTGCTGGTTCCTAGACCACAACTTGACTTTTCTCTCCGAAGTTACAATGGTGACGCGGTGGTGCTTCTCGGGGGCTTGGTCACCAGACAAGTCCATGTCCTGCTCCTTGCCCTTGTCCTTCTTGGTCCGCTTGGCGGCGATCTCCCGAAGCTTGTTCTTTTTTGCGTTGATTCGGAATTTGGAGTCCACCAAATAAACGTCGTAAATGTTCATGTTCTCGGGCGACTCGACACAAACGATATAGCTTTGTCGAACAAGAAACCATTTCCTGCTGTGCCGGTCCAGGATGGCCCCCGGGGTCAGAACGCGCCTGAAATCGATACCTTTAGCGGACTGGATGTGAAGGAAGCACTCCTTCCAGTGATAACTGCCCTCGGCAGCGAGCCGGACTCCCAGGGCTGACAGTTCCAAAAAGCGACACAGGCGATTGCTATCCGCCCGGAACATGAGCCAGCGCACCGTCTCCTGCAAGTACTTTTCCAACATTTTGCGCTGTTTTTCGACATATCTTCTCCGTTGTTGGGCAGCGTCCACGGTGCTCCCCGCGTAGTGATGATCTCCACCTTGGGTGAGCATACCCGGGAGGCTGACGTTGGAATGTTTGTGGCGGCCTTCGATGATGCCTGCTCTCGCTGTGCGTGAACCCCTTCTACTGAGGCGGCCGCGATCTTCAGCGTCTGTACCCTCTGCCGCAGTACCCTCCCCGCCGGTTGCTTCGCCTGCAGTCTCGTAGCCATCACCGCGGACACTAGCGGCATCATCCTCGTCGTCCACACCGCGAAGGCCTCTGACGTAGGGAAAGACCGAGGTGGGAAACCTTGGCTGCCGAGGTCGCGTGCCAGGCACGGCGAGGGAGTACTTTTTGTTATCGATGCCCAGTTTGTATTTCCAGTGGAGATTAAGGATTTCCCTTATGGTACGCTTAATCGTCCAGCGCATGCGGCTGGGGCCGCTTCCATACTCCAGGTCGATGGTAAAGAGCCAGTGGCGCTCGCTGTCGCCATCCATTGGGGTGCTGTCGGTGACTCTCAGTCGAAGCTGCTCCAACAGGACCGGGATACGCTTGTTTCCGTGCTCATCGCGCTGAATCATGCTGGCAAGCATCAAAACGGCGGGCGCACCAGCGCGTAATTCGGCCATCAGCTCGGCTGACTTGTAGTAATCGAACTGGTTGTCCTTGGGCTTCCGCAGCAACTTTAGCGTGGATTTGACCTGCCTCCACTTTTGAACACCATATGTGGATGCTCGGTCTGTACCGAAAAATGGTCTCCTCGGCGTGATGGCTTCACCGCCGTCAGACATCCCGCCGTTGAACATGGAGATGCGCCTCGCGTGGCCGAGTCCTCGTCGAGGCGCCCCGGAAGGGCTTTCCAAATCGTCGCCATCTTGTGCCCTGCCCACCCAAGAGGAGCCACGTCCCCAGCCGTTTTCCCGCGCGAGCTGATCCCGACCTTCGCCTTCTGAGAGAACGTTTCGTGTGTCGGGCATAGTGGCCCTCCGGTGTAGAATCTTCAGCCGCCTGGTGCCCACGGGCGACTCGGGCTCACCAACTTGGGTCGAGGGGCTCAACATCTTGGGACGCCTGATTCTACGGCGCTTCTTCTTGACTTTGGGAGCATCACCCTCAGCAGCCGCCTCGTCGGCAGTCTCCTCGACATCCGCATCGCTGCCTTCCTCATTCAGCGCACCAAGAACTCGGGTGCCTCGGGGGATGGTCGGCGAGCTTGGCGTCGAATGGGATCTCAAATGCCCTCTAATGATTCGCGCCTCTTCGTTAAGGTCTATGGGTGCTAGATGCGTGCTGGCTGCTGTCGACGGCCCGCCGCCATCATTGGCTGCCGCTGCCATTGGGGAATCTGTTCTCGCTGCTAGTCTCCGAGACTCAACTGTAGAAGGAGGTAGATGGTTTCTACTGGGAAGAATCGTCTATTGTCACTCGCATATCGTTCGGGCGTGGCGGGATCGAAGCAGGCAGTCAGGGGCAATGTTTCTAGAGAAGCGTGTTATTGAAAATTGCTGTGGTTTGGTCGGAACCCGCGCGCTAGTCTGCCTAGTACCACAGGAGACTGGGGCAGCCCCGAGGCAGTTGACGAAATGTAGGGGAGCCTCGGAGAATGTCGGCGCCAGTTCACAAGGGCGGTCTGCCAGCAACCAAAGTGGCGGAGGACAAGCCCCAACAACAATGTGGCATAAGCGTGATTGGACGTCTGGAGCCAAATGTTGCTTTGTGAAAGTAGAGAGGTGCAGATGGTGAATGTAGGAGGTGGTAAGCGCGTCGGGTTACGGTATAGAGGTTTTGGCTGATGGTACGTATCCCCAACTCAATGCACAGTCGGTCGCAAATGCAGACAGGGGATCGTTGATCAGGGATCAACGCCCCTGTAATTCTCTCCCGTTGATAGAAGCGGGGCCACATGATGTCAGCAGGGAAGCAGTGATAAAACGGTTGATATCCTGTGGCATTCATTCCCTTTAGTTTAGCTAAGGGAATATCTGAGTATGGAACTCATGTACCTACATTGTAACTCTCTTGATTGTGTAGGAAATATATCATCCGATTGGCGGGCAATGGCAATGTCTAAGACTGGTTCTCAATGCTCACCATGCTCTTTTGATGTCCAGGCCTTATTTCAGTAGAGGGCTCGGAGGGGTCAGCAAGCTCGGCAGCCCGTACAAGGGTACTGTAGCACTGACTGCCTTACTCAAACAGCGTCCCACCCACCCTCAACCGCCGCAGCACCGCGTCCAGACGCGACTTCACATTTGTATTTCAACCGCATCGCTTTCGACACATACCAAAGCACCCTGATTTACGCTGCGAGATGCCAAGGTAAGACCCCATATTAGGCTCTGAATGACATAGGACCTCTACATCTGCTAAAGACTCTCGAGCACAGAGAGATAATCACCATCCAGGCTGGCCAGTGCGGCAACAGCAGTATGTCAACCCCGCCTACGCCTAGAGTCTGACTACCTGTTGGTCTATTGCCGAGCTGTTCAGACATTTAGCTGACGCGGAGCAGTTGGCAGTCAGTTCTGGCAGCAGCTCTGTCAGGAACATGGCATCAATCAAGACGGCAACCTGGAGGATTTCGCGACCGAGGGCGGCGATCGCAAAGATGTCTTCTACTACCAAAGCGACGACACCCGGTACATCCCTAGGGCAATATTGATCGATCTCGAGCCGAGAGTACGTATCCACTATCGGCCTGTCGACCAACCCATTTGCGCTTTGCAAGCGCTAGTGCTAAGCAGAACACCCTCCACAGGTCATCAATGGCATACAAACGGGCCCATACAAGAACATTTACAACCCAGAGAACTTCTACGTTGGCAAGAATGGTGTCGGTGCGGCCAACAACTGGGGAGATGGCTATCAGACCGGGGAGTCGGTTCACGAGGATATCATGGAAATGATTGATAGGGAGGCGGACGGCAGCGATTCGCTCGAGGTATGCTTGCGGGTGCCACATCGCCTTTCAAGCTGTGCCGTAATTAACAGATACTAATTTGCAGGGCTTCATGATGCTTCATTCGATCGCTGGTGGCACAGGTTCTGGATTGGGGTCTTTTCTGCTTGAGAGGCTAAACGACCGGTTCCCCAAGAAGATCATACAGACCTACTCGGTCTTTCCAGACACGCAGAACGCCGGAGACGTTGTCGTTCATCCATACAACAGTATCCTAGCAATGAGGAGGTTGACGCAGAATGCTGACTCTGTGGTGGTTCTGGACAACGGTGCTCTCTCTCACATTGCAGCCGACAGGCTTCACGTGCAAGAGCCCTCATTCCAACAAACAAATCAGCTGGTAAACTGGAACTTGTTCTTTTTTCAATCTCGCTGGCCTTTGCCCCATTCTAACGCTATCTCGAATAGGTCTCAACGGTCATGTCTGCCAGCACAACGACACTGCGATATCCTGGCTATATGCACAATGACCTTGTCAGCATACTGGCGTCCTTGATACCGACCCCTAAATGCCACTTCCTGATGACATCCTACACCCCGTTCACCGGAGATCAGGTCGAGCAGGCCAAGACAGTCCGCAAGACGACGGTTCTGGACGTGATGCGCAGGCTGCTGCAGCCCAAGAACCGCATGGTCTCAACGGTGCCCGGGAAGAAGAGCTGCTACATTTCCATTCTCAACGTTATTCAAGGCGAAGTTGATCCTACCGATGTCCACAAGTCCCTTCTGCGTATTCGTGAGAGGAGGCTGGCGACGTTCATCCCCTGGGGCCCGGCGAGCATCCAGGTCGCCTTGACCAAGAGGAGTCCATATATACCAATGAGCCACCGAGTCAGCGGTCTCATGCTAGCGAACCACACCAGCATTTCTACTGTAAGATACCTCCACCCGCACTGTTTTGCTGTTGGAATTTCACTGACCAAGCCTAAACTCATCTTGCACAGCTTTTCAAGAGGATTGTAAAGCAATACGATGGTATGCGCAAGCGAAACGCCTTTATAGAAGGCTACAAGAAGACGCAGCCATTCTCGGAAAACCTAAACGAGTTTGATGAGGCACGGGAAGTGGTCAGCGACCTCATCTCGGAGTACGAAGCTGCCGAGGACGCGAATTATCTGAACCCGGACGCGGGCGAGGCAGCCACTTCAGCCGAGACTGACAGAAGGATGGGCTGAGCTGGGGCTCATTAACGTACAAGCCCCCGCGCCATGTTGGCTTTGTTTGCTATTTCGATACCCTGTCGGCGTTATGGGAGGCTACGGTGCCTTTGTATTCGTGGTGGCTTTGGAAGGAAATACAACGGCCTGATCGGCTCAACAAATATCGTATGCTTTTGAGTGTGATGACAAGCATTGCACTTTTCGATGTAGAGATTAGTGCACAACAACCAGGAGTTATCGAGCTTTCTCCAGGATTATCAAGGGTGTCTGTGGTAGCCGCAGGCAGTCAACTGGTCGCCATGGTCAAACGTTGGTGAAAGAAGTGCACAGTAGGGGGAAGCATATTTGACGGGATGATGGAATGCATCCCCCACATGGCAATTTCAATTTTCAACAGGTCTTTATATCTGTACAATGAAATTTGCAACGGCCCCCGTCCCGATTTCTTTTTTCCCTTCCCCCGGCGCTCACTTTAACTTTTACTTTGCAGCATCCCTCGGCGGGCCTGACAACCCCTCCTTGCCCTGCCTTCCGATCCCGCTCATGTCCGCATCCGCACCGACTGAGGCCGGCTCGCGGAGTCCCGTGGAGGAGGCGTCGCCCGTCGAGATGTCGGAGGAGACCCTGCCCGAGCCGACGTTGACCTTGGTTGCGTCGGCCGACTGCCAGTCCGAGGCGGTCGGGGGCTGTTCTGGCAGTGGGAGCTTGGCTTGGCGCCTGTTGATCTGGTCTTGCTTTGTCTCGGTCATCTTTTCGAAGTGTGGGGTTTGTTGGTATTGGTTCTCGTGTGATTTTTTTTTGGAAGTTTTAATGTCGATTTCGGGTGCAGCGTGCAGTCTGACTGATCTCTGGCTTGGTTCTTTAGGCATTGCAAGTACATTTCCATCTTTATATACTCAGTACATGTTTTTGCAATCGCCAATAGCTTCCCTGGCTCCCTAGGTCTAGGGGGCTTGTTCCAGATGGTGGTTGACGTAACGTATGCGAAGCTGTCTCCGTCATGACGTTTATCAACATCACAGTGGCCAAACTTTGGAGCGCAAGGCACGTTGATCAGCAGTGTGCCCAGCCTTGAATGCATGTTCTCTTTTTGTAAATCCGAGGAACTCTTTTTTCTATTGTTCCCGCATCAGGTTGCTTGGGTAGTTTTGTCTGGAATATCCGACTTGCCCGTCGGCTTGGCACATGGTGTTGCTCTACCCCGTATCAGATTATCACTACTTATATTCTTACCTTAACTACATCATTCACTTACAGTACGCGGCTATGTAAATCGTCTGTAGCTATGCAGTAGCTACTGGTCAAAGTTGATGGATAGAAAATATCCAATTCACTGATATTTATCATATGGCAAAAGAGCCGAGAACTACGATGTATTCTAGTGGATGGCCCGAAGGACAATCTATCTTCCCAGACCATATAGTCTGGTAAGGTACGTAGATGCCACACTTGATGGCTGACTATGAAAGAGCTTACATGAGTTGAGACAGCTCACTATGGCTCTGCCCAAACCCCGAAAAGTACTTTGTGATGGTTGTCCAATATGCCCTAGATTTCGCCTTGTGCAATCCACCCGGTCTGAGCTGAATAGGTGAGCCAGGTACCCGTGCAGATATGTCTACCCAGGTATCTACCTAGATAGATAGACGTTCCGGAGCATGTTATTGTTTGATTCAACCTCTCCAGGGACTCTGGTCTCTACTGGAAGCTTTGGAAACGAATAATTTCCGTCTGCAGGCGAATTCTGCGTGGACTGTTTAGTTTGATCAAGGCCACTCCATTGGCCTTTGGCCATGGAGTGACCCGGGCAGTTGGTTAACAGAGGCAGCAGAACAAGTGAGCCGAGCAATTCACACGAGGACTTCATTCTAAAACTACCTCTCCAAGTCCGCTCGGTATATAGGTACGCTTGAACTAAAGAAACCTTTTTCTTTGTTGTGGATGAGTTTGATGCCGTGGAAGTGCTCTCATAACTCAACCCGCAGAAGCCGAGCAGTTCAAAGGTAGTTCCTTCCATAAAGGATTGGAACACTGCAAAGAAGTCTCTGCCTCAGGACAACCGTCGACAGGGCATCTGGACAACAGAAATTTCCAACCTCTCTCTCACATCTTCAGTCAAACTGATCTGTCAACAAGACACAAAACTCCTACCAAAGTCACCAACAGAGCCACCTCTCATCTCTCATAGAGCCAGGTAAGTTTACCTCGAAGGCACCTGCACTCCCAGCGATCAGCAGATCAGCAGATCAGCCTCAGTCCATACCTTTTCTCTTTTCCTGCTTCCAACTCAGTTTTGCATTATCGTCAAGTCTAAGGTACTGATTTGCCTACCCATCCACGACGAAGAAGTCTAGACTAGACTCTGACGCAAGACTAGGAGGTTTCCCTCCCGGCCAAGGTTACCTTGATTTCTTTCCTGCCATCCAACGTGAGAGGTCCTCCACAACCCTCCGTGACTGGCTTTGTGAACACATACAGCCATACTTTCGCTGAGCGAAGACGAGATCTTGGAGTGCCAAACAAGCCCACCCCAGAAATTCACGGCTACCTGGTAATCCTCGCCGCGCCGCATCAGGTATGCTGCTGCTGCCTCTTCGTGGGACTGAAGCTGCTCAGCTCCAGCTCACTTCTGTTCAAGCATAGACAAACCACTTTCGGCGTCACGGGCCTTCTTTTGCTCAAGTACCCGCTGGTCAGTCATAAGCTGAAAGTACTGGCATCCTAGGTTTTTAGAAGCGGCCCCAGTGTAACACATTTCCAGGCCGAACTGTCGAGCTCGACTTTCATCGCAATATCGCCAAATATTTGGTTTAAGAGACACAAATCCAGTGTCACCCCTTCTCGATACAAGACGACAATAAACGGACGAATCAACGGACCCAATTCACTTCAGCCATGGCGGTGCCCCCGATAGTCGAGACGCCCGAGGAGCGCGCCGCGAGATTGGGCATGATGGTAAGCTTGAAGCCATACGAGTGTCCCATAGCGGGTACACTGATGGCTTGCTCGGCTCATACATATGCTGATACTGATTTGACTTATTGCTTAGAGTGATCTTGGCATTGAACGTGTGGAAAATCTTCCAGCAGAGGATGGATTGAAACAAGGGATCAGGTACTCCCACACCGCTGCAGCTGCTGCAATGGCTGGACCTTCGGTCAGGGCAGAGACACATGCCACTTGGCTAGGTAAATCTTCTTTGCAATGCGCTGACTGGTCTGGCCACTTGTGCTAACCCCAAGAAATTTCCTCCCATCAAGACGCCATCACCATGGGTGGATTTGACGACGACGATGCTGAAGGAGTCAAGGGCCTTGGTACCATGGCACACGGTAGACTTCATGACACTCGTGTCACCAAGCAGAGCCCTCACAAGAGCAAGTCCTTCAGTCCCCAGCATGGCAACTACCCATCCCCCCACGACAAAACCACCGGGGGACATGCTCGGAGAGCGCCTGCCCCCTATATGCCCGGTTTTGACATTATGGAGCCCCTTCCCCAATTCGACAACGCCCGCCGCCAATCCGCGGGGATGGTTTCTGGAGGAAAACAGAAGGTCTTTGCCCATAAAAAGGCCGAGCCGCCAAAGGACGGAGGAAGAAAAGCGGCCCCGGATAATAGCAAGAAGGGCGGGCGTAAAATGATCGCAGAGCGCAATGCACAGCCGTCGAGGTCGGGTTCCCCGAAGAAGAATGAGTCGACATACAAGCTGGCCAATATGATGCAGCCAACCTTGCCTATGAATGAAGATTCGCCTCTTGATGATGGCGTTCTGAACTTGCAGGGCGGGATGATACTTTACCGCGGCACTGCTAGGCTACACCAGCAGGCCAGCCCAAACCTGGTGACTGCAAATATCCTATGGGTCACTCGTGGCTCCAACGTCGAGCCAGTATTTGTGATCGTGGTCAGCAACGTCATTCGAATCGAGTATCGACTTTCTCACTGGAAAAACAGCTGGGGCACTGCTCCAGATCGTGACGTCAAGTTTCGCGACGATTTAGGTGTCGAATCAACCATTCGCCTCACCTTCGACAGTCACGGCGCTGTTGCTGCCTTTGTTGAGAAGCAGAATGAGCTGGAAACACAGTACAAGAGGTCTTTGAATGCGAAAGTCAAGCCCTCTGCCACCTCTGGCAGTGTTACTGCAGCGCCGTTGCCGCCTCCGGTTGGCTTGGCATCGACAGCAACTGGACAGACCACTGCACCCAGCAGCAAAGCTCCAGCCTCATCGTGGAGCGTAGTGAAGCAGCCAGAACCTCGCAAGGAGGGCCTAGAGCCGTTTCCAAACGTGTCCGACAGCAGCCAACTTATCCCGTTAGACGAGGACACCAACTCAATATTACAGCAAATCTCAACGCCCTTGAGATCTTCAGCATATCCTCAGGAACCGCAAATACTGTCTCCAGTTTCCACAAGAAGCAAGGCTTTGCTCCTTGATATCAGTACAGCTCCGAACGAGCAGGTGGCGTCGCTTGAGACTGTCATTGAGCTTTGCGAAGAGATCGCTGTCAAGATTGAGGATTTGACACACTTACAGCTGGGGACCAGTCATGACCAAGAGGTTCTTCGTCGGCGTCTTCACTCGGGCCTGTCGAGATCGTTCATGACCGTCCAATATCCGAAGAGGGGCCAACTGAAATCGATACTTCTCCGACTCTTGGACGCCGCCACACGTCATGATGGACTACGTTACTCGGCCGACGAAATAAAAGACTTACATTCCAACGCAGAGCTACACCCGAGATCCGAGTTTGACAGGGCATATTCAGAGCTGAGCGACTTGGGCAAGAACAATCCACTACGGAAGCCGGAGGAATGTATCCAACGGGCGGAAAGCATCGCTTCCAAGCAGACTCGAGAGACGATGACGAGCTCCAAGTTCGAGAGTTTGGCCGAGCCCAACGGTTCGCCTCGGCGGGCTCCTCAGATGGCGTGGCAAGAGAAGGCCCAGTCACTACTCAATAAGGGATCAAAGAACACCACTGCTCAACAGGCTCTAGCGACAGCAAGCCCCAAGGCTGGGGGTTTGACGGAGCAGTCGATATCACCTCATCTCGTCTCAGAGGGATTGTCGACAAGACAGGCGGCTGAGCCATTGGCGGAGTGCATCTCCAAGAAACCTCAAGAAGATGCTGCTGAGGCGGCTGCCACAAAGCCTCAGCTTCTAACGGCGGCTAAGCAGATTATTGAACCACATGACAAGTCCACTGCGGCGCATCTTCAAAAAGATGCTGCTGGAACACCGGCTATAAGTGCACAATCTCCACAAGCCCCATTAGTTGACGTCGGATCAGAGAATACTGAAGGTACCTTTGCCAACAGGCGCGGTGATTCTGAAGGCAACCTTCTCGGGAGGTCGACCCGGACAGGCTCGGCCAGCTCTCAGGTCTCTCAGAAGGGCACTCGGCGTGCTGGGCTCGCCACGTCCCGTTGGGCAGTGGCACCGGCGACGTCCTCCACCAGCACCGCTCTGGTGGTCGATAAACCGCTAATATTGCAGGCACCCTGTGCGGCAGCGGCGACCACCTGCTTCGCTTTTGACTTTGGTTCTAGACATAGCATCTTCACAACCAGCAGCAATTTCGACGACCTTTCCAGTCTGGAGGGAGGCGGCGGCCAGGGTTGGGCTATGAGCGGGATTTCTACCAGGTCCAGGGCAGACTCGACCAAAACTGTGAGTGAGATGTTCGACAGTCTCTCGATTCTTGGTACTGCTGCCGGGGGAAACCCACCCACAGCCCGTCGTTTGTCGCTCGGCCGCGGGTCGAAGAAGATTAACACGCCGGCAACGGGAGGCGGTTTGCGTGACGACGACATCAAGTTGATATGAGGCGCGAAATTAGCGAGCGGATTTCGTCAAGGTTGATTCGTCAAGGGTGAGACTTGGTGGTGGGAATTGAAGGATTTGTGGTTTGTGTAATTGTGTAGTGGAAGGTCGATACTATCATGATGTGTTCTTGTTAGCCAGAGGCGTAGTTCTTCGGCACAGCGATGTGCAGATGACAGCAGCAGGAACAGTAGTTGCCACTAAATGCTATGATCCGGTGAACTCATGGCGAGGTGGGAGCACTTTAAGATAGATGAATCTTGACAGTCAATTGAGACATGCAGGCAAATGTGCGATGGTGACGATAATTCTTGGATAGTAAATGGTGGTGGTGCTGGACTTAGTTTTAAGCGTCGACAAGGACTGAGATGGGGAATGATCAATGCCCCGCTCAAGGTTGGAGGAATCAAACAAACGAAGCGCCGATACTGCGAGGCGTTCATTCACTGATACCAGAAACAATCCCGAACCGTGTTTCATCATACGAAATCAGAAATTGAATTCATTTGAGGGAGCCAGCTCTGGTATCGTTCAATCGGGTCCCGATCAAGGGCGCGAGTGACCGAATAGTTTGAGTGGTTCTAGTCCAGGCTAGCTCAAGGAAGCCACCCACAGGACGAGAGGAACAAGAACAAACAAAAGAGAGGACGAGGGGGAGCAAGCAAAGAGTTTTTAAAAACAGTCGATAATCACAGCCGCTCCGTTAAAAAAAAAAAAAAAAAGTCATGGCAGACGAGATTTTCGCAATCAACATCTCGGGCGACGAGGACGACGGCGACGGCACCGGGCCGGACCAGCAGTGTCCGGCCGCCAAGCCCAAGACGAGGGAGGACAAGCTGCGGCAGACGGAGGATGAGTTCCGGGAGTTGAAGGCGACGTACCGGCCCAAGATACATAATGGAAATGTGAGTATTTGTCTTGTGGCGGGCATTTTTTTTTTAAAAATTTTTTTTTTATTCCGTTCACACCCCCTCTTCAAATAGATAATAACTAGACAACAAAACTAATTCCACCCAAAACACAACAGATCCGAGACGGCATAAACCTCCCCCTCCCGTCCACAAAACCACTGACAAAGATGCAATGCCACGACCTCGTCCAAGCCGTCGAAGAGCTGTACTTTATGCGGCGGTACGACGAGGCGGCCGACTTTGCGGCGAGGGTGCTCCTCGAGACGGCGGCGGCGCGGGAGGCCGAGGTGGTGCTGCTCGACGCCGACACCGGGACGCTGCTGGCTCGATACGAGGGCAGGTGCCGGTCCAAGGCAGCGGCGGCGGCGGCGGCAGCGGCGGATTCCGGTCACGGAGGTGGTGGTTGAACAAATAAGCGGGGGTGATTTTGTGTGTTTCGCCCGGTCCAGTGAGGATCTTCTCGCATGGGCGATAGACTGCGTCAGATATTAAGGATGTAATCAGACACAGTTCATATGAAGCGACTCGAAAATCTTCAAGCGGGACCAGAATCGGTTCTAACGTCAATGACTTAAAAAATTGATTTCTGTGTCCAAATCACTCATAAATATAAGGTCAATCAAAAGCCTCTAAAAGTCTAAATATGCAGCGGTGATGCCACAGGACCGGCTCAAACGGGGCAGATATATACTGCGCCGGAAACAGCAGACCACAATGGTCCCCCCATCAATCTATTACAAAAAGCCAAGGTCATCCAAGGCGTTAATCGCAGTCTAGCCGGGTATTCCCAAAACGCCTTGTAAAAATATCAAGTGAACAGATGTGAGAGAAATCTCTCGTCCCACGGCCTCAACCAATTCCCGTCCCGCCTCTAACATAGTTGGGGGAGAAGTAAAAAGAGACTTTCGGGAATCTGTCCGAAAAAAAGCGGCAAAAAAGCCAAAAGCGCAAAAGAAACCCGTCACAAACTTTTTCATTCAACACCTTTTTTGACCTCCGGTGAGCGGGGGCCACGTTTAAGCGCGCCGGCTATGCAAAATATGCAGATAAAACAAGCATGGGAAAAAAGTTTCTCGTCAGAACAATCGCTAAAGCCAAATGGTAGTAAACGGGCCGTATCGTAGTCACGCCCAGGAGGAGGGTAAGTGCTGTCCCTTACGGGCAGCAGCCGAGGTAAATGAGGAAAAGACGCCAATGGCCAATTACACAATCGACATCTGGCGGGCCCTCTCCTCGGCAAAAACGCGTCGGCTCATGGCCAGGACCGACTCGAAGCCCTCGCGGCCTTTGAGGGCGTTCTCACGGAAGCGCGTGACGATGGCGTCCTCGATCGAGTTCTTGATCTTCTGCCAGCCGCCGCACAGGGCCGTGATCTTGGCGTCCTGGACGAACTGTGTCTGGTTCTCGTTGAGCGGGCTGTAGACGACCGTCTCCTGGACGTTGATCAGGTTTGACCACGTCATGTTCTGCGACACCATGGTGACCTTTTTGTTGTTCCGGTCGACGTATGAGACCTCGTACATGAGCGACTCTCCGTTGCTGGCGCCGAGGACCTTGCAGACCCAGTCCGGAGCATTCTGCTTGCAGGTGATGAGCCTCTCGGTGCGCAGGATGCCCGTCTTTGGGTCGACGTCGCGCGAGATGGTGTCGACGGCGATTACGTGAGTCGACTTGTCGTTCCACGGGCAGTACTTCCTCCAGTTGGCGGTCGAGACCTCCTCCCACGAGTAGTTGAAGGTGTCCTTGTTTGTGAAGACCTTCATTGTGGAATTTGTGTGCGTGTGTGCGTGCGCGTGTGTGTGCGTCTGTGTTTTGTATGCTCGAAGATGGAGTTGAGCAGGAGAGAAGGGGAGAGGAGTTGAGGTGGCGTGCGGTGACGCTTGATGGTTTAGTGGACGGCCGTCTCTATAGGAAAGAGGTCGTGTGTGCAAGCGGTTTTTTTCGGTCGCTTTCGGTCGACTTCGGATGGGGCGCTTTGCACGTGTTGCAATAGTAAGCGCAGGTCAGGTTGGTTCTGTTGATCGGAAGGGAAACAGAAGACGGGGCTAAATAGAGAAGAATGAACAGTTTATTCGCTGGAAGATCACGGATGGGGTGAATTCGACAATCAAGACGAGATTCTCGGTGATGATAGGAATGGAGAATGAGTGTGTTGCTGTTAATATAGGTGAGGAGGAAAGCAGCAATAAAAAAAAAAAAAAAAAAAAAAAGTTTCACGGAAAGTTTATTCCTGGCCCTCGCGATTATAAAGGCTGGTTGGTGTGGCTTTGGTTGAATTTTCTGCTGAGCTGACACGCCCCCTCTCTCAGGCTCTGGGGAGGCACATCATCCCTGTCCCGCAGTGTCCCGCTATGATAATAATTTATCGGGGATCCACGGAACAATTGTCAAGTCGCGCGCTCTGGTTGGCCAAAGTTGGATGCACAGACCACCGGACAGCGTATCCGGATTGGGCCTGTTGGTGTCGAGGCCCTTGGGGGGCGTGTCATACCAAGTACATCGGTGCTTCAGACCCCGAGAATAGATCGGAATCTTTTGGGGGGTGGCAAGCTTTTACGTAGTGAATCTGCATTTTTGGCGATGGCATATGATTGTCCATGTACGGCGTACGACGTATGTACGTAGGATCGTCAACAACTTTGCAAACTGATGGACCGAATCCCGAATCACCACCGAACCGAAAAGGCTCTAAAACCATACATACGTACAAAGTGTTACGGGTACTCTGGACTTTGAATGATGGAGATCCCCAGCTACATTTTGCAGGTATCCACCCGCTATTTCTTCGCATGTGAAAGTATCTCCAGTAATTTAATTACCAACCTTCCATACACTTCTCCCATGTCATCTTTGATCTAATTTCCTACGACGTACTCCGAGTTCATTCATGGAACATTTCCACGACACCATTTGTTTTGTCCGCTATAATTTGATGCTTTTTTTCCCCTTTTTTGGTTTTTTCTTCTTTTTTCTTTTGCGTACGAGTCGCCAGCTGTATCTAATTTCGACGATCAGCTTACATGTGTTTACCACAGGTACACTTGGTGCCAATTTCAGAAAAAGCGAATGTAGGAGACGACGTGGTTGATCGATTTGCGTGCCTATCCTTGCTTGCATACCCTTCGACTGCTTGCCAACTCCTAGTCTTATACCATCAAAAGCCTAGTAATCATCTCCACGGCTAATCACCTCCTTCACCGTCGGTCTCAGAAGAATGGTCTAAGAGTGTAACCACCAGTCAGCGCCTGTCTAATTCGGCAACATAGCAGCACACTAAAGGTAAATGACGACCGGGTTGCCTGGCCTAAAACTCACATGTTCGAACTGAGCCGTATAAGAGCCCTTCTTGTCGACCAGTGGCGGGTATGCCTCGACAATTCCATTAGATACCAGATTGTTCAGCTGCAAGATTGGCGTTTCGGTTAGCAGCCGTCTCGTCGGGTCGTACACACCATCTCAACAGGGATGGCTTAGCTTCCAGAATGAGCATGCACAACTTACCCCCAACAGGTACTTGTCCTGTCCCAAACGGTCCAAGTACCGCCTGCAAAACGGCAAGGTGCCAAAGTTTTTGTTGATGACATTTAGTATCTTCTGAGCCGACGTCAGCCGTAGGGCAACGTTGGGCGCATCGGAACGCTTGGCATAGTGCGACACCTCGCCCTCATCGCGAACATAGCCGAGTCCGGTGCTTCCAAAGGTCTCGATGGCGTAGATCTCGCCCTCCTCCATCTTGCTTTGGTCGGCCGACTTGACAATCGGTACGCTCTTGCCTCCGTGGATCGTGTACCGATCGATGGTGTGTCCGTTCAGGTTGCGGATCGCCTTGACCGGGTACGTCTCGCCGTCGATCTCCACCTCGTAGCTCTCCATGGTCTCCTGGATCGCCTCTCCAATCTCGCCCAGCCGCGCGTCGATGCCTGCCTCACGGATCCCCGTGTTGGTCGCGTCTTTGACGGCCGCGAGCAGGTTGTCGTACCGCGGGTTGAAGGCGACGGTGAAGGCGCTGTCAACGATGCGTCCGTTGACGTGGACGCCAATGTCGACCTTGAGCACGTCGTCTTGCTCCAGGACCATCTTGTTGCCCGCGTTGGGTGTGTAATGCGCCGCACAGTGGTTGATGCTCAACCCAGTGGGGAAACCCATGCCGGCCACCATGGCGTCGCCCTCCTCCAAGCCCGAGTGCCCCACCAGCGCGCGCACGCTGTCCTCAATCCCGTTGGCAATGTCCGTCAGCGACATGCCGGGCTTGATGTGCTTCTGCGCCCACTTGCGCGCGTGCCTGTGCGCCTCGGCGCCATGCCGGTAGTCGGTCAGCAGGTTGGTGTTGAGGGTGTCGAGGTGTCGCTTCTCCTCGTTGGTCGTGCGGTACGTGTTTTCGCCGAGGTACTCGACCTCCTGGCCCACCGGGTACTTGTTGTCCGGGAAGAGCTGCGAGATCAGGACCCGCGGTGGGTCGGTCTGGCCGTTGGCGCTCTTCTTCTTCTTTTTGCGCGGCTTTCTCTTCTTCTTCTTCTTGCCGCCCTCTCCGCCGCCGGCGGCGGTGGTCACGTCGTCCGCTTCATCGTCGTCATCGGAATTGTCACTGTCGTTTGCTGTCGCCCCGTTGGCCGCCGCCTTGGCTGCGGCTTGTTCGTCTGATTTTGAGTCGACTGACAAATGGGTAGATGCTTGTGAGTATTTGGTTTGGAGCATGTGTTTCTGAAGAACTGGCTCACCTACCCTTGAGCTTCTTGAGCTCCTCAGTAGGCGCTTGGGGAGCCATACTGGCAATGGTTCGTGTTTGTTGGCGTTTTGTCGCACTCAATGCAAGGCAAGCGTGAGGAAATTCCTAAAGGCTTGCTAGTATAAGTCTAGGGTGCCGGTATCAAATTCTAACCCCGCCACCTGGGTCGGATGTCGGGCTTTCCGATTCTGGAGAAGCTTGCAGTGGAAAAGCTTTGCGGGGGGCAAATGTGGCGTTGCACATGCATGTGCCACAACCTGACTAGCCACAGCTCGATCAACGGTTTGGAAGACATGAATGACATCGTTCATCGGATTTTGGCCTGCGGGTTGTCTTTCCTAAATCCACGTCCACAGCTACCCTTCTCTCCAGACATCGTCTGGACCTCACTTCGGGATGAGGGATGCCATTCCGCCAAATCAATCGCCTCAAGGCATGCTACACCATATTCAATGGCAACATCACTCGACTCCCCGACCGAGCACGGCAACTGCACAGCTCCCGGCCTCTCCGCCAACATGACGTCGGCAAGAACCACTACGAGACCTTGAAGGTTGGCGAGGGCGCCTCTGCCGCTGACATTAAGAAGTACGACCGACGATCCTCTTTTGCAGAACCAAAGTCCATTCGGATTTTGGGCCTTGCTCCCAATAGACCCCTCACTGACAGAACGTCCCCCACGCTCCCAATGGGGAACAGGTCCTTTTACTTCCTCTCAAAGGCACATCACCCGGACCATAACCCGTCCGACCCTGACGCGCCAGCCCGCTTCATGCGCATCTCGGACGCCTACTCGGTCCTCGGGTCGCCCGACAAGCGCGCCGCCTACGACCGCGATGTGATGCGCAAGCAACAGCACCACCACCACCACTACGCCGGCGCCGGCCCCGCGACGAGGGGAGGATCTTACAGCTCCACGGGTCCTGCGGGCGGGCGCGCCGCCTCGGGACTGAGTCGTCGCCGCCGGAGCACATTCACGGGCCCGCCGCCGTCCTTCTTCCGCAACGGCGGCTGGGGCGCGCACGGCGCCAAGCGGGCCGCCGCGCACGAGGCAAGCACCGGAGGCGGCGGCAGCGGGGATGGTGGGGGCGCGGGGCGTGCCGAAACGCCGCCTCCGCCGCCGCCAGGTGGTGGTGATGCCTGGGGACCTGGGATGGGGTTCGGTTACGGCCAGGGCCAGCGCGGCGAGGAGGTGCCTCACTTTGACCCCGAGGGCCACGAGCGCACGCATCGTCGGATGGAGCGCCGTAGGACGACGGGCTTCGAGTCGCCCGTTAGGTCCGATGATGGGTTCTTGGGCGGCTTCTTCATTGTGTCGGCCGTCTTGGCTTTTGCTCTGGCAGTGCCTGCGCTGTTGTTCTCGCGGCCTAGGGACAACGGCGAGCGGGCTGCTCGGAAGAACAGGATTTGATTCGGCCATCTAACCCGCTTGTGTTGTCGATGACGGTCTCGGATACTGTCTACCCTACGCATGACCCATACATACAACTTTAGAACCATAGAGCAAATAGCCCACCCGTTCAGACTTGTTGCTCAAAATTACTTGATCGGTGGCGTCAAATATAAAATACACATCAATATTCACGCGGCTACGATTCATGTTCATTTTAACGTTGATACAGTCTCAGTGACGTCAAGATCAGATATACGGGACGAGGTGATTAGTTGTCGCCAAAAACGACTTTTTGTCTTTTTTGGGGTAATAAGATTTGGTACATTTAGCTTAGCTTTTTCGCCCTCCTCAGCACTAGGTCAAGCTCAGACCACTCTCGCAGTCCAGCCCCTCCACGATGCATCGTCAGGGCTTTAGTTTTTGTAACTGTCCCTTCAAGATTCGGGCTCATCCCCTCTCACCCGACAACGGGCAAAGACATCTAAGACTCAAAGGTGAAGCTGGTGCCGACCTTGTGGGTGGCCTGGTCAAGCTTCTGGGTATCGAAGGAAGCGCCAATGCCCAGGGTGACGCCGGGGCGGACGAGAGTAGTGTAGGAGACGGCGGCAACACCGCGGTCGTTGATCTTGCTCTGTTACAGTATCATGCCACGAGTCAGATATCAAAACCTAGCCAAGGGGAAGCTGACGCCAGGAGCAAAGCCCAAAACGTAAAAACGAGGGGAAACAATAAAACCAAATCCTCTGCTTACCTTGACGAACGACAAGGGGTCAATGCGGTACTTGGTGGCGACCTCAAGGCCGACGCTGTTGCCGATCTTGGAGTTCCAGGTGGCCTTGGCACCGGCCTCGACCTGGCTGTTGACCTTGTGGTAGTAGCTGGCGGCGAAGACGCTAGCGTTGTCGGTGGCGGTGACGGCGGCGGTGTACTGGGCAGCGCTGTAGCCGACGGCGGCGCTGTACGAGGTGATGGCGGCCTTCTGGACGTTGTAGCCGCCGGAAAGACCGGCGAGGAAGCCCTCGTGGCCGATGACGGCGTCGATGTTGGCGGTGGGGCCCTTGAGGAGGTCGACAAAGGCACGCCCGTGGACGTTGGACTGCTTGAAGTGCAGGTTCAGCTTGGCCGACGTGGCGTTGGTGGCGGGCAGGAAGCCGAACAGTCCCTCAGCCTTGAGTCCCTTGGCCAGGGTGTCGTTGAGCTCGATCTTGGAGTCGAGGGCGTTGGCGGTGTTCCATGTCTGCGTGAGGGTCAGGCCTGTGCGGTTACGGTACAACATTAGTAAATAGCAACACTTTGGAGTGAGCATCGCCGCAAACTCTACGGGCCAGCCGCACTTGGCGCCCCCGATCCGCGAGACGGACAGTGCGCGCCAGAACGGCTCCGGCCCGGATGATGCTGGTGCTCTTGCTCCGTTTGTTTTTGGCCGCTGGGTCTTGCGGCTGCTTTTTGTGGTGGTGGTGGTGGTTATTGCTGTACCGAGAGACTTGTCTGCGAATTTGCCCTCCAACTGTGCGACAGAAAAACAGAGAGAGCGCGTTAGTGAATAGCGAATTCAATCTGATAGCTAGGCCTGAAATTTTTTTCGACAGTAGAAACTTACAGATCCGCTGGTGGCGCCCTCGTGGGTGCTCTTGCCCTTGACCTTGAAGTCGACGTTGTTGGGGGTCTTGCTCTTGACCTCGAGAGCACCAGCCGCGAGGTGGTAGAAGTCCTTGGTGAGCAACTAGATGGGATGAAGGGATCGTTTAGTAAGCTTCGCGTCTTTTGTCTTGAAGAAGAGAGGTTTTCCACAGCCGCGACAGTGACGAATCTGTTGATTGCGCATAGTTCTCAGATCGAGCCAGCTGTTTCGCGCCGCCGGTCTGAATATGTTGGATGGCATCGATGGCTCGGGTGAAGCCGCGGCAAAAACTCACGTCGTTGGCCGACTTGGTAATGTCGTCAAAGTTGGGGATGGACATCTTGACTGTTCGCGTCGAGGGAGGTTGTGGGATGATGAAGTTTATGTTTTGCGATGGGAGTCCGAGAGATTAGAGCGTGTTTAGATATGGATGATGGTGTTTATTTTTTTTTAGACAGACTCTCTTCAAGGAGGAAATTGTTGAGGTGGCAGACGATGTCAGGACGGTCCTGTTTCGGGAAGGCGAGTGGATTCCGAGACGGGGATGCTCGGTCAAAACCGGCCCAATTGAGCCTCTCTGTTTGGACAGCGCAATTTCTGCGCATTGATGGCGAGCTTGCTGCTGGACTGGACTTACTGGATGCAGGGACCACACAACGGCCCACGTGGCTGGAATCAGGTGATTCCGCCTAGACCTATTGACGATCGACCTGAAGCAGTCAAATGGTTCGTGTTCTTGTTTACTATTCTTTTATTTTCTTTTTTTTTATTCTTCATTGGCACACTTGCTTCATTAAAAGAGTCTATCTCGCAGTCCAGCCAGGAGCAAAAAAAAACCCAGTCCCTTTTCTCGCTTGATCGCCTTCTCCCACGTATTCATCTTATTCCTTGATGTGGTCGTACTTGGCGGCATGGACCGCAATAGCTCTGTAGACGCATACATGTCAGTATCAGCGCTCCCCAGATCCGCACAGTCAAGGAATCACCCCTGAATCAACTCACCTGCCACTGGGATCAGTCTGGTTGGACCAAGTAGGGGCCCAGCGCTCCACAGTCGACGCGCAGTGCGGCGGGAAGTGCTCGTCGAACATGCACCTATACCAGTACGCCTCCTTGGTGTCCGGGATGTCGTCCCCCCACTCGGGCTTGGGGTTCTTCATCATCTCGTCCGTCACCTGGATCTCGGCGTTGTCCTTGAGCGCGTCGATCCAGCCGTATCCGACTCCGTCAGAGAACTGCTCCTTCTGGCGCCAGAGGATGTGGTCTGGCAGGTATGGCTCCGCGCTGGGGTCGTCCGACGTGTCGAATGCCTTCCGCACAATGTACTTCTCGATCCGTTCCTTGGTAATCATCTTTTCCTGCGGGTCAATGTTCATTGCCAGCTCGATGAACTGCTTGTCCAGAAAGGGCACGCGAGCCTCCAAACCCCATGCCGAGGTCGACTTGTTGGCGCGCAAGCAGTCGGAAAGGTGTAAGTTCTTGACGCGGCGGACCGTCTCTTCGTGGAACGCCACCTTGTCCGGGGCGTTGTGGAAGTACAAATAGCCTCCAAAGATCTCGTCGCTACCTTCGCCACTCAGCACCATTTTGATGCCCATGGCCTTGATCTTGCGAGAGAGCAAGTACATGGGGGTCGATGCCCGGATTGTGGTAACATCGTACGACTCGAGGTGGTAGATGACGTCCGAAAGGGCATTGAGGCCATCCTCGATCGTAAAGGTCATGACATGGTGCTTGGTGCCGAGGAACTTGGCCACCTCGAGGGCCGCCTTGTTGTCGGGCGAGCCTGGCAGGCCAATCGAGAACGAGTTGAGCTGCGGTAGGTAGGTCATGGTCGACAGCTTGTTTTCGTCGTCGATTCCCACTAGACCCTCGCCCTTGTCGTGGTTCTCCGTCGGCTCGGCAGGCAGCTCTTGGAGGCCTGCCTCCAGGGCAAGCTTCTTCAGACGCTTCGTCTCACGCTGTGCGATCGACGCGACTAGGCTCGAGTCCAAACCACCCGACAAAAGGACACCGTACGGCACCTCGGCCATCAAACGTTTCCTGACCGACTTCTCCAACGCCTCACGCAGCTTGGTGAGGTCCAGGGGTGTATCCGGGACCCTCGTGGGCTCCCACCATGTGGGCTGGAAATAGCGCGTCCTTTCGTTGGTCAGGCTGTCGTAAATGTGTCCGGGAGGGAAGGCCTCGATCTTGTCGCACACTTGGTGAAGACACTTGAGCTCGGATCCAAAGTAGGTCGCGCCCGACTCCTTGGACGACCAACCCTGGTAGAAGGTGGTGACTCCAATGGGGTCGCGCGCGGCTATCGTGCGGTCAAGCTTCTTGTCGTACAGGACAAATGAAAACATGCCATCGAGATGCTTGGGCGCGTCAAGGCCATACTCCATATACTGATGGATATCCAAGTCAGCTCGGCGGTGATAAGAGGCGGTGACCGTCGGATCTGGTTCCTGCGACTTACCAAAGGAATGATGACTTCGCAGTCCGAGGTCGTCTTGAAATGGTAGGGAGTTTTCAACGTCTTGCGAATCAGCCTGTGGTTGTAGATCTCGCCATTAACGGCCAGAATGATGCTCTCATCCTCGTTGGTGAGCGGCTGGGCACCACTCTCTGTACCGGTGTTAGCATGTCCACTCCTTGGAAGGCCATCGGATCATGAGGCAGCCGTGGAATCGCTAGAAGATCGTACCAACACCGACGATACTGAGACGCTCATGGCATAAGATCGTTTTGTTGCATGTCGCGCTCCCGCCTGTTGCGATACCACAGCAACCGTTAGCAAACCCGTTTCTGCAGGCCTCGCCATGGAGCGCAGTGTAGCCCTCGCCGGAAGCTCGTCGTCCGCCCGCTTATCGCAGCCAGTTGACTCAGGGAGGCCAAGACCTACTCCAATCCGGTCCCCGATGTCGGATCCTATAACGCGCAGATAACGAGGTCAATTGCATGTTTTTTTTGTTCCTCAAGAGCCGTAGGTAGCTAGACAACATCACCCCCCGCGGGCACCTGCGCAACTACTACCGCCTAGTAGATAACTGCTGCCCCGGGTCCACCCTCCCCTCCCCCAATGGGATTTTGAACAACACTTACGCTTTGGCGAGCCGCAGAGCCGTCGGCTTGAATTTCTGCACATCCGGATGTCTGCGTTGCGTGTTTCCCGTAGCCGTCAGTTTTGACTGATACATAAAGTCCACAAAACAACAAGCGGATGCTCTCTGTGGGTGTGACCTCGGGGCGAGGCGCGAGTCGGGGCATGATGGCGGGGAAGGTCAAGCGGAAGTAGCCACAGTCGCAATGCGATGCTGTGTATAAGTGCTCTGCTCCTTCGCTTCCTCTCTTCGTCCGCGGGAAGATTTTTTTGACTTGGGGGATTTCGGAGGAGAACTCACGCGTGGCAGGCGAATATGCCACACATCTTGACGACGGGCTTGTTGGGGTGGGCTGGTGGCTCCGAGGAAGTATGTTTACGAGAATGGACACGTCCAAGTGGGTTGGTAGGGCGCTGAAGATGGCTTGGGACGGCTGGGTACAAAGTTTTGTCCGGTTCAGAGACACGCAGAGGGAACGAGGAGGATGGGAAGGAGAGGAGCTACGAGAAAGGTCTAGACACGTCTCAGGAAGAGGGATGGCCCTTTATTTCTATCAGCTAGACCTGGATAGAGATAACTTGGTCGTTAAAAAGGTAAGAGTCATAGGCAGGACCCCCGGCAAGTGGCCACACGTCCTCCAAGACGGGAACCTTTTTTTTTTTCTGGAGCTGATACCAAAGATAGGGTAGCTCTAAAGCATGGTTGGGCCCGTTTCACCATTCGGCAGCCCTCCGATTGCCATCTAATTATTATTTTTTTAAGTCAGCGAACCGTGTAGCCGTTGGAAACATACTCGGAAGGGCTTCTTTTTTTGGCATTAGGTAGCGTGGTGCCTGGGCCGATGTCGGTTCCGCGGGCGATTGGCTGGTGGGAGGTGCCGTGGGAATGGGTATTACATAAAATCCTCTGATAAGACAGGACGTGTTCAGGAAGTGTGCTTAACAGAGCTTTGAAATTCAAAATGAAGCTGGCGAGAATTAAGGTATAATTACAATTACAGCCGTACCTGAACCAAGATTTCATATTTCCTCCAAGACTCTCGCCCCTCCCTTCTCCATATTAAGATTTTTTCTTTTTCTTTCTCTTTTCTATGGAATAATTCCTTGAATTTGCCACTACCCTACATTTATGATGCTCCAAACTTGACGGGGAAATCGGTGCAGGTCGAGGTCGAGAAGTACGAGTTTGGTAATGGTATTTCATGGTATTGTTGCATTTCCTGTCGTCATTCGCCAAGCCGCAACCTCTAAAGGAAATCCCATCCCACCCAGCTTTCTTTGGCGGAGTCATCCATCCTGTCTCTGCATTAGAACGACAGCCCCTGCCTCGACGACAAGTGGGCTAGATCTGGTGGATTTGATCTTGGCATCAATCCATCCATCCCGCATGAATCTCCGAGTCAGCAACCATCTTTTGCCTCCAGCTCAGGTAGATCGCTGCCGACGCCGTTAGAGTGTCCGGTCCGGTCTTGATTGTTTCGAAACGCGGCCAAATATAAAAGAATTCCACCATCAAGAATACCTGCCACATGCCAGTTGTCGTAATCCATCTCGTCGTCCATAGCTTAATCTGTTACCACCCGGAACCGTGTCGTTATATGGCCAACCCACACTCTCTAGCCGGAATCAAGGCGCCGGGTTCTCCCTAACAACCCGCTTGATCCTCTTCTCGTATTCAACCTTGTCTTTCTTGAACAGGTTGTACGCATCGGCTTGAGCGGGCGACTCAGGGTTGGGTTCGTTCAGCAGGTTCTGCACGCCAATCAGGATGGCCTTGACGGTCAGGGACGGCTTCCACGCCTCCTCTTCGTTCAAGATCGACAGGCAGACGGTGCCGGACGGATAGACGTTGGGGTGAAATAGCGGCGGTACGAATTTACCTGAGAACACGCACATCAGCATCAATTTATCTGTATCATGGCGGCAGCAGATGCAAGCAGCGGCTGGGGTTTTAGGCGGGGCTCGTCCTCTCGACGTACATTTCGGTGGCTTGGTTGGGTATTCTGTGATCGACAATGGCGAGCGAGTTAGTGACGAAAAGTCCACTGTGAGGCAGAAGCGCAAAAAAATGATGAGCCGCAAAGACTGACTGACCATCGGGAAATGTGATCGTCAACTTGAACAGGCCTCCCTCCCATATCGTCTTCTCCTTGCCCGGGATGCCGCACTCCCACACCTTGAGGTCTAGCGTGCCATTTTCTGCCCGTTGCGGTCTTGCGTAAAAGCCAAAGGGGTGGTCCCTGCGCCATTGCTTGCTACATAAGGAACGACGCATCAACTGTTAGCGAAGGGCGGCCGAGACGGAGGTTACGCATGCGCATCGATCGGTGAGGGCCATGTACGCACCGCTCTTCCTGCAACCGGTTCTGGCTGAGAGACATGATTGCGGTAGGTCAACGACGTCAACCGTCTTGATTTGTGGCCAAGCGGTTGGGCGGCCGGCAGCACGGGACCTTATAGATCGAGTCGAGGTGTGGGTTGGGTTGGTTGGCAGTGCTGAGGCGGAGTTGAGTTCGGAGTATGGTGACGAGTCCACGCTGGGTGGCGGTGGATAACCGATCGCAGGCCACCGATGAGAAAGCACGTAGACCTAGGCGCTCTGGGTATCTTTGTTGTGTGTGTGTGTGTGTCTAGAAACCGAAGTTTGGGTGAAAATAGATAGGCTCCAGCCAGAGAGAAATGGATAGAACAAAGCCGGCCCGGAGGTGCGATCGCAAGTTGGGCCAATCAGATACGGACGACATTTAATTACGCCTCGAAGGAAACGCCCGGCTTCGAAGGACGAACTGAGGCCAAGTGCGGGGCAAAATTCGACGACGTGAGAGCTGCGTGTAGCCAGTGTCGTCGCTCTCTCCAAACAAATTCCCAGGGACGGGGTAATGCCGGTGGAGGGGTGGATACGACGGGACCTCGGCCACATGAGAGCTCAGGCCGAGCAGGTGATAAAAGAAGCCAGCCGCATCTTCTTGCTCATTTGGTTTGGCTTTTTGCAACCTCTTGGATATTGTCTATTTTCTTTGCGCGCCAAGTCAGCAGCAGGTGGTTGTGCGCTTGCACTGATATAACAAGGGCTTTGCTTGGACTGCACTCCTCACCCCGCGCGATAGTGGTTTGGCGAACCGCCTAACTTAGCCGGGCATCCTCCTGACTAGCTTTACTCACATTGCGCCCACTGCTTGCGCCGGTGTGTACCTTTCCCGGGACTCGTCCCGAATACCCAGGACATCCTCGCGCTCGCCCACACCACAAAGCTCCCTAGCAAGACGCAGTATTCGTACCATCATGGCGGAGACGCCCAACGACCCAGCCAAGGCGCAAACGGCTCCGGTAACGGAGCTGGCGACTGCAGCACAGCCCGCCTCGGCCGCCCCTGAAGCCGCAAATGCGGCCCCTGAAGTCCCCATGGTGGTCCCGGAAGCTCCCAAAGCGGAAGAGGCCGTCGAGGACGTCCCGGACCCTGACGAGGATGACCTCGACGACTTGGACGGCATGTAGCAGATCCTCGTCGCCCTGCGACCTCTTTTGTGATTCATTTCGTGGGGAACTTCTGTAATGACTTGTGACACCCTCCCAGACATGCTGGACGAGTTCTCGGCCGTGAAACTCGACCCGCCAAAGACACCCCATGTTTCGGCGCCGGGTCTAAGCGAGCAGAGCAAGGCCCCTCCACTGCCAAAGTCAAAGCCGCCAGCTGCCGCCGGCGACGAAGAACCGTTCAACGAGGATGAGTTTGCCAAGCAGCTGCAGGCCGGCATGGCGGACCTGCTCGGTGACATGGGCAGCTCCGTAAGTTGAGACGCTTTTTTTTTTTTTTTTTCTTTTTTTGTTTCAGGGAAATGGGCCTTTGCCCTATGGATGCTAACAATGCATCCCAGCCCGAGATGCAAGCGGAATTCGAGAGCATATTCAAGGAGCTGGGCGCCGCGGCAGCGGCAGATGAGGGCTCTTCCCCGGCCGCAGGCGCCCCTCCCCCCGCGGGGAGCGCCTCCTTCCAGGACAACATCCGCAGGACCATGGAGCGGATGCAGGCGTCGGGCGCGTCCGCCACCGCCGCCGCGACTGCGCATTCCAATGCCGAGGACGACTTCATGGCCGAGCTGCTCAAGCAGATGCAGGCGGGCGGTGGCGGTCCGGGGCTTGGCGGCGAGGGCGGAGAGGAGGAGTTCTCTAAGATGCTGCTGGGCATGATGGAGCAGCTGACCAACAAGGAGATCCTCTACGAGCCCATGAAGGAGCTGCACGACAAATTCCCCGACTGGCTCAAGAGCAACAAGGACAAAACCTCGACCGAGGACCTGAAGAGGTACGAGGAGCAGCAGCGGTTGGTGTCCGAGATGGTTGGCAAGTTTGAGGAGACGACGTATGCGGATTCCAATGCCGCGGACCGGGAGTATATCGTTGACAGGATGCAAAAGGTGAGCTGATCTGCCATTGCTTGCGTGTATTTTCAATTCACGTTTACTAAACTCTTGTGAACCTAGATGCAAGCTACAGGCTCCCCGCCTTCCGACTTGATAGGGGATATGCCCTCTGCGCAAGAGGCGCTTGGTGCGCCAGACCCAGAGGCATGCACACCTCAATAAACAAGAGACTGCCGGTTCCAACAGGACTGTGTGGTAGTCAAGCGATGGGCCCGCGTAATAACACAGCCAAAAGCAACAAAAGTAATGAAAACATTGCCCCAACTCCAAACATAAATCCATCCCAATACCTGCGGGTCCATCCATTTACCCTGGAACGCCGTCAAAAATTTTGTACAAAGTGGGCATTTTCCCGCCGACTCAGGCCATTTCGACGTCACCGGATAATGTTGGTGCCGTATGTTGGTTCTGCGTGGACAGGTAGTCCATGAAGAGGGAATCGTAGTCCTCGTCGTCCGACCATTGGGGCGAGTCTGGTCGTATCACGCTTTCGGAAGATGGTACTGAGTATTGTTGTCCACTCGACGGCAGCGACAAAGCAAACTCTTCGTCTTCCATCACGGCGTCCAACATCATATCGTCATCGGGAACTTGCTCGGCGTTAAGCTGTCGTTGACGCTCCTCCTCAAGCCGCTCAGCATCCTCGACGTCCTTTTCAGTCAAGAAGCTGTCCGGATCACTCAGCTTGGCGTTTAGCCGGGCATGCGTCTCGTTGAACCACTCTGTGCTCAGGACCTTACCACCCAGAGAAGGGCAAAAGTCAGCAACACGCTCCAATGTCCAAAGTCATCCCACACATCAGTACAGTGACATCACCTTTTGCTCAACACCCCGCCGCTCCCACCGATTGTCGTCAGCCCTCTGCTGCACACCCTTCAAGAAAAGCTTCCGCCTGCTCTGCTGCGCGGCCTCGCGGGTCCGGACGGCCGGGTTCGGCCGTACCGGGCGCGACGAGAACTTGAACTTTGACGGCGGGTGCGACGGCTGCACCGGCGACGACTGCACCTGGCGTCTGCGGTTGTAGTCGCTGGGGCTGAGGGGCTCGGGTTGCTGCGGCGGCGAGGACGCCCGGATGGGCGAGGATGACGACAGTGGTGATGGTCGCGTCGGCGTGTACGCGTACGCGTCGTTGAAGATCGGTAATGGCATGACGGAGAACATTGGAGGTGGTTTTGTGTGGGTTTGTTGTGTACCGGGACGAAGACACTTGCAATATGGTACAGATGGGAAGGTTTTAAATTAGGACTGAAGGTCAAGACATCGGGTGCTGCATGGCGGCAGAGGGTTGGAAGGTCTTTTGTATTCGATAGTCTGGACGCGGGTGAGAAAGTGATGTAGATTGAGAGTGGGCGGGGGCGTTTGCACGCGCCTGGCCGAACGCTAATTAAAAGCAAATTCTCGACTGACGCGTAAATAGTGTGGGGCGCCAGTGGCGATTGGTGAAGACTAACTAACCCTAACCCTCGGCTCGGATTTTCCAATCTTTGCAGACCTCGCTGACATGGTCCAAATCCGCTGTATGAAGGATCTACCTCACTGCCTTGTCCGCAAACTGGCCATACAATTTGCTCCTTGATCTGGTCGTTATAGACTTTTGGACTTTTGATTTCCTCAACGGCCTATTCAGAACTACTATACCTGTATTCTTGGCTTCACTGTGACACTTATGACATGAGTTGACTGCCATATTCCCATAGCTTCAACAGCAAAGCATGTAAGTGACAGCTTTCCTGTTCACACGTAGTATGCCTTACTGACAAAATATCTCCAGGCAACTCGAGCCATAGCCTCTTTATGCTTACGTGCATTCACCACCATGCCAAGATGGCTCGTCCGGCTCCCGGTTGTGCCTAGCACCCGTCTCGGTGGCTGGCGCCGCGCATTCGCGTCTGGCTCCCATCCCCTTCGTCGCGAGCACGTCAGTGTCCGCTGCGGCTCGTCTGGCCATATCGCCGTCGACCTGCACAATATCTCTCACCACTCCAAGACGGACCCGCTCGTAATCTACCTCCCTCCTTTCTCCCGCCAACCGCACCTCTCCCCTCCCCTCCCGCCGTTTGTCGGCCGCTACCCTACAGCAGTGGTTCACTACCGTTGGCCGGAGGAACCCCTCCCCGACGACCCTCCCCTGGCCGACCAACAACCCCAAGATATAGTCCCGACAAATCCACTCCATTGGCCTACGCCCATCCATGACGTCCTCTTTGGCTACTCCTGGATCATCGATAACCTCATCCCGCAGGACGACAGCCAACGCCGCAACGTATTCGTAGTGGGCTCCTACCTCGGCGCGTCGCTCGCCGCCTCCCTGGCCCTCACCGAGTCCCACACCCACGAGCGCATGGCCGTCCGAGGCGTGGCTCTGTACAATGGCATTTACGACTGGACCGCCTTCCTGCCCCCGCAGCAGCAGATACCCGATCCGCAGGACGCCCTGGCCGGCATGAGGTCCATCCTCGAGCTCCCGGACGACCAGGATGGCGACTCCGCGACGCACTATCTGCGCCAGCTCCTCCCCACGCTCTTCAAGACGCCTGAGAACCTATTCGACCCATTCGCCAGCCCGGCGCTCTTCTTCCGCAGCACCGGCATGCTCATGCCGTTGTCGTTTGAGGCCTCGTCTTCGGGCCTCCCGCCGGCCCTCGAGCGCGCCGTCGCCGAGCTCTCGCTGGACGAGGCCTCAACCCCGGCCCCGGGCACCGCCGCGGCGGCCAAGCTCGAGGTCGCCTTCAGGGCCCCGCGGAGGGGCTACATGACCTTCCCGCCGCGCGACTCGACGCTGCGGGTGCCCGAGGCGCTGGTCATGCACGACACGGCGCCCGAGCAGCCCTCTGGCGGCAGGCGCTGGAAGCGTGCCAAGGCGGCGCTGCCGCACGACGGCTTCGCGTCGCAGGCCCAGGAGATGGCGCGGCTGATGAAGCGCAGCGTCAATATTTACGAGCTCAGGAACCGCATGAAGCTGGACGACGTTGACGACGGGGACTGCTTCAGCGACGAGGCTGAGCGGCGCATAAAGCTGCGCGACGTCGGGACTGACGAGGCCGCTGTGGATGCGTTTGGGGCGGCTGTAGACGAGTGGCTTGAGGAGCAGACAGATGCGTGCGACGAGCCGGTCCGGAGGTAGGGACTGCTACAGTGTCGCATTTACAAGCCGCTGATACTGCTTGTCCAGATTGGAATAGGTCCCACTTTGTCAAGCATCTACGAGTCGTTATGCCGCACTGCTTACATCTACCAGCCTATGTACCTCCCTAATGTTCTGCCGACTATATACCGATTCGTGGAGGTTTGATGAATGATGCCTGTAATAAACGATTGTGGTTACAGGCACAGTCCAGCGGAGAGTTCCTTTTTCACGCAGTAATCAATACAGCAGTGTTTTGAAGGGTACGTGGAAAGACGGGCGGCCGGATGATGATGATGATGATGAGAATATAAAAGTACCTATGGATATGGATAAGATGAACAAGCAACTGCTGCGATGTGAGAAGCGATTGTGTACAGAGCGAGCCTAACGTTTTGACTTTTATTAAAATGCAGGTCTGCTAGGCATGTGTGGAAATGGTTGACATGACAATTCGAGGCACCAGGGGGG
>JASAOQ010003782.1:0-11913 GCA_031306065.1 Pseudopyricularia cyperi | reverse complement strand
CCCGAACCGGAGTCGAGCCGGTGACCTTCTGATGACAACCTTTCAATTACAGTCAGACGTGATGAACCAACTACACCATCAGGGGTTTCACTGTGAGAAAATCAGCCATGGCTTGGTCCTATATTTGCATTGAAACAGTCACCTACCTTCCTTTTTGCTCATTTCCCTACATGAAACTGGATTCTACTTGTTTTGGGTGCTGATAAAGGAGGAGTTTTTAAGTGATTTTGCTCACTGCTAACAGCCCGGTCTATTGCTGTGGCCTTGTCCGACTTATTTTTCATTTTAAAAGGTTGAACGGTGAATGAGCCATCCGCAAAGGTATGTGAATTTTGAAACAAACTTCAACTATTGTGTTCTGAAAGCAATCTCTTCTCGTCCCTAACAGCCTCAAGCTCCTCAGTCAGCTTCATCAACAGCTTCTCCTGGATCCACTCGGCCTCATCCTGCCGGCCCATGAGCGGACTGTGCGTCCCGACCCAGCTCCACCTGCCGGGATTATCATGGGTCGCATCTCCGCCTCCGTGTCCGAGCCGGCCGCCGCCTCCTCCTCCCCTGCGCTTGCTCGCCTCCTTACGCATGAGGTGCGGCAGGTAGTTGTGCCTGTGCGGCAGGGCCTGCCGGTGCGTCTCGGGGCTGCCCTCGTCCTCGCCGACGAGGCGCAGGTACCAGGCCCACTCGAGGAAGCTGTACTTCCTCGGCGGCTTCTGCCTCATGTGCTGCGACACGCGCGCGACCTCGCCCGCCAGCAGGACGTGGTACTCGGCGCGGTCGGTTGGTATCGCCGACGGGAACCCCAGCGCGGCCTCTCGACAGATCGGGTCGTCTTGCCTGACCTTTTCCTGATTTGACGCGATGCGGCTGCTCCTGAACTCGGACTGGGAGCTCGGGCCCCCTGCGCCCATCTTTTCGTCGCTGGCCAGCGCCTCTTTGCGCTCGGGGTTGCGTTCGTCGCTGGTGGGCTCGTCCCCTGGAGGCTCGGAACTGTCGCTGTCGTCCGCCAACGAGCGTCTCAGCCTAGCCTCGCCCAGAAAACCAGGGGGAATCTCGTCAACCATGTCGTCGCTCCCCTTACCCAGCTTCCCGAGCGAAATGGTCCTCAACATGGCCTTGGGATCGCCCAAAATGGCCGTCTCGCGGGGCAGGATGGTGATGCCGCCGACCCAGTCCGTCAGGTCCCGGACGATCTTGACGACGGTGTCGCCGGCGTTGGAAATGAGTACCGTGGTCGTCGGAAGGGCGAGGAGCGACCAGAAGACGAAGAAGGCCCTGCCCGGGTTCGAGACTGGCGTCACGTCCCCATAGCCAATGGTCGTCAGGCTCACAAAGGCAAAGTACACGCCGTCAAAGTAGCTCCAGCCCTGGTAGGGCGCCTCGCAGGTCTGGAAGATGGCGGCGCCAGCGAGCCATAGCACAATCCAGGTGGTTGAGGAGAGGGCCATGGCGACCCAACGCCTCCGCGTGGCCGCCTGCGCCTGGATCTTCCTCATGAGCCGGAACTCCTTCTCCCTCCGCGCGATCTCGGCGGAGCTGACGGCGTGCCTGTCGAGCCGCTGGGCCGCGCGGTTACCCTCCGCCCCGAGGGGCACCAGGAGGTCGGCCTTGCCCTTTGTCGCCAGGCGTTTGACCGTATTCCTTCGCTCCTTCTCGACCATGCGAGCGTTGATGACCTTCCTCCCGCGCTCGAGCACCAGGCTACGGATCGACCCTATGACGAGACCGAGGCTGATGATGCCGATGAGGGCATAGGGGAAGAGCAGCGCCCGGCCCAGCGTCGTCTTGGCGCCAATGTCGCCGAACCCGACCGTGAAGAGCGTGACGTCGGCCCAGTAGACGGCGTCGAGGTACGCCCACCCCTCGATGCTGGAGAAGACGAGGGCGCCGACGAGCAGGTACATGAGGAACATGATGGTCTGGAGCATTAAGGTGCGCTGGCTGGCGGTGAGCATGAAGTCGCTGTCGTAGCGGCCGACGCGGGCGCCGTGAGCCGTCACTACGAGCATGGTTGCCACAATGAAATACAGCACAGCGGCGAAGATGCCGTAGAAGAAGGCCTGCGACCACACGTGCTCCTCGACCGGCTCGACGACCAGCGGGCCCGCGGCCGTCGCCGCGAGGGCGACTAGGCAGACGGCCGAGAGATACCTAGAAGCAGCATCGCCGTTGTCAGCGGGCTGGGCCCAAGAGTTGTCACAATGTCAGACTCCAAGGGGGCATCAGAATAGCGCCCCCAGGAAAGGCGCACCATCCCAGAATCGTCACGGGCATGGCGACGGTGAACCTGATCCTCCGGGCCATGTTGAGCAGCAGGAACAGGTTGGCCACCACGGCGACGGCCAGCTGGATGGCATTAACGGCCGTCAGCCACGTCGGGTCCGGCAAGAATTCGGCCTGCTTGATGTCGGTCCCCGGCGGCAGGTACTGCCGCCAGGGCCGGACGAGGGCGCAGATGCTGAAGGCGGACGCGACGGGGCCCAGCGTGCCGGCCAACATGGGGAAGGCGGACGCGTACCACCACCTCGCCGGGTCGACGTGCGCCTCGGACTTTTGCTCCACCGCCGGTGACGGTAGTCGAGAAGCGTTGGTAGCCTCTTGGCGGTGGTGGTCCCAGACGGCGCCGCCACCGCCGCTGGTCCCATCGGTCTCGGCCTGAACGTGCCGCTTGATGTGTTCTCCACTTGCGTCGTTCATGGCTGCGGCTGTTGTGGCCACTCCAAGTGGTTGATTTTTTGGGTCAGGCTACTGTATCGAAGGAGGAAGGGCGAATGCTTCCAGCGGTACCCATCACAATCTTGATTGCAAACTTGATTTTGGTGCAGTGAACAAAAAAAGAAAAGAAAAAAAAAACTTCGTCATGGCTTGATTGTTACGCCTCCCACACGATCTTCTACAGCGAACGTCACAAGTGCGGGCGCGAAGGAAGGCTAGAAGCACGCGGGCTGTTTCTGATTGAGGTTTGGGTCCAAATGACACCCTTTCGTCGTCGCATGGACTATCCCATTCCGGCCAGTCCCAGACTGGGCTAGTTTTCTAGCATGACAAAAATCAAGAAAATGCAATCGAAAAAGAAGACAGGGCTATATTTAGAACCAGGTGATCGTGGTTATCCAGGTTTGTGTGTGGTAAAAGCAGTAAAAGCAAAGTTCGATCTGAGGAGAAACAGTCACAGGCGAGACAGGGCCAAAGAGCGAGGAATAGTAAAGTGTTTGCGGGATTGTGATGGCCTCAATTGTGAATGTTGACTGGTTGACAGAGAAACGTTTGTACCCACGTACCCTTCGGATGACACAATCCGAAGAATATAGATAGTGCCTGCCTACCATTCACCTAACCCATGCTCCCCCGCCGGTCAAAAAATGGCACCGCAAATGCAGTTTACCCCCAAAAAGCTAGTAATCGAAATAATTGCAAACGTTTTGCACGCGTGATTTTTTAAAGGTATCAAAATGTTATAGCATTGTAAATAGTATTGTCGTCGTTATTATTGTTATTGTTGTTGATATTAGTGGTAGTATACGAAAAAAGGGTAAAACAGGTGCGATTTTGGTGAGGAATTTATTATGCTGTGCTATTTATTGACCGGCGGGGGAGCCATGGTCTGTAGAACTGAAATCTTTTGGTACGTTTGCAGGAGCCGTGTAAATAACAACTAAGTCATACTGTCTCAATTCGGTGCGCGTGACCAGGTCCCACCAAATTCGCCTCTATGCCCCTAGCATACTTGCTTTCACAAGTCTTCCCAGCCACTGCCAGTCTCATGTGCCTTTATGAATATGTCAAGGAGGATTAACAACAGATCAATTTCATCGGCCTGATGGTCTAGAGGAATGATTCCTGCTTTGGGCACTGTGCTAGCACTGTACGAATGCAGGAGGTCCCGGGTTCGATCCCCGGTCAGGCCCCAGCTTTTTGGGTTCATGGTTTCGTCCGTTTTTGTTCATCGTTCCCCCTGATTACTATGGTTGCTGCCCTGAAACTTCCACCCTAAAACGGTACTTTTTGCCACCCGAACTCTGACATGAGCCCTAATGATACCTGCGAGGAAGCTCTATAACCCCAAAGGCACATTTTTACAGTGTATCTAATTACCCACTGGCCCTGGTCAGTACTTCACAGGCTCGCCCTTTTTTCCTGTTCCCACCATAGTACTATTATGTTGGACGTACCCATGGGGCTTTGGTACCCGGACCACACGTGATGATACGTGATGATATTTTCTAGTAAATGTTTTGGTAGGCACAAGCAAGTCTGTCATGTGACACTTTGCTGGGGTGGCCGGACCCCCGCCCGAGCAACAGCTCGGAAAATCCAACCATGCGCGTACCGAAGAAACCCCGTCGTTGTCAAACACCATTCCGTTCGGCAGCTGGTTCTTCCTATTCCGTGCCCAAGCCCAGAAATTCTTCGCTCCGGAACAACATGATCGCCCTACTTTAAGGTATGTCAGTATTTCCATCGGCTCTGCAGCTTCATGTGCGCATCAACCGCTTGAGGCCTTGCATTAATAATGCTACCTTTTGCCGACACGACGTTTGCGTTTCTTGATTGCTCGATATCGCCGTCAAACCTATACTTGTCAAATAGAAAGAATGCAGACATTGCCTTTAATGTGCAATATGGCTGCTTTAAATCAGACTTCCAAAGAGCCCTTTACTGATGCTATTGGCTTTGGCCGCGTGCTAAACAGTGATCTTTATAGCTTTATACCATCCCGCGACCTACCGAGCTTCATTGAAACTTTATTCAACTATCGGCAGTGCTTTGGGTGGTGGAGGAGAGCTGCCCCGTTGGAAGTTGCATGTCGTCCAGCTTCTCGATGGACAGGCCGAACCTGGACGCAGAGGTCGAGAATATCCTGATTCGCGAATCCCTGCCAGAGCCCGACGTCCCTGCCGTGGCTAGCGGCGATGGCAACACCAAATTTTCAGCTTCCGCACTCGACCAGCCGCCACAGCAGACCGATGTAAAGCCCGACTTCGATGCTCCCCCGCCGGCTGAAGAGGCGCAGCGTAGGGACGATGATCTCCAACTCGCTGCTCAACTTGGCAACAGCCTTACACAAGATGTAGAGGCTAGTGAGAGGGAGGCGATGGGTGTAGATGCGGATCAGCCAAGGGATGACCCCGATGCCCAGGATCAGGATGCGGTGATCGAGAATGGCGTTGAACAGAGGGCGGACGTCGTCGCTGCACATATAGAACCGGAGTCAAGTGCAACAGGCCAAAACATGGACCTCGACACTGCTGGGGATCCCGAACAGCCTTTTGAACCTCCTCAAGAGGTCGAGGTGACGTTTGGGGACACTGTGGTAAACCAGGCCGAACAACAAATCGAAAATGGGGACAACCCTGGACACGTCCACGATCCGCATGCTACAGGACCTCAAGATGTCCATGTGGAAGAGTCCGACCACTCGGCACAACAAGGGGAATTCCACCATCACGGCCTACCCATGACCTCCCATCACGAGGTTGTGCAACACCACGCCGCGCTTGGCCTCTCTTTGGATAGCCATCACCATGTGAATGGCCACGACCAGCAGCAGATTCTACCACAACCTCATCAGCAACAGACACACATGACACCGACACCCATACAACCACAGTATATTGACGCCGCTCATCAGCCCCAGATGCACATGCCACCGCAGCTGCAGATGTACACGAGCTCCCCGGACAGTGTCATCCCGCCCAGGAAGCGTTCCAAGGTTTCGAGGGCCTGCGACGAGTGTCGCCGTAAAAAGGTCAAATGTGATGCCATATCGGAGACGGGTGAGACTTCGTGCTCAAACTGTCGCCGGTCTCAGATACAGTGTGACTTTAGTCGTATTCCTCAAAAGCGAGGTCCTAGTAAGGGGTAAGCGGAAGCCGTCCTCATGGTCTGATAGGGTGCTAACTAGTGCCACCAGTTATATCAAAGAGCTTGCCGACAGGATCAACTCTATTGAGGGCAAGCTGGGCAATCAGGCTTTGACTGCAAGCGATGTTTTGGACTTTGTGAGCGGTCCGAGACAAGAGTCTGCGGGAAACCAGTCTCCGTCTGCACAACTCAACGACAATTCCAAGCGTCCTTTCTCTAGCATCTCCAACGAGCCTTTCGCCACCCCTACGCCAAACAGGCAGTCAAATTCTGGCTGGTTGTCCGAGCCAAGGCCTATTCAGCCGTGTCCGCCGCCTGCTTCAAGCACGGCGCCTCAACTGCAGAAGCCGGCGTATGCGGGTTCTGTCAGTAGACTGGTGCCACCTCTGGCCCCAGCTCCGCCACCACCACAGCCTCCGCTCGTCGCTGCTGGCCCTCCTCCAGTATCGGCGCCAGCAAGTCAGAATGGCATTCTGCCGGTAGTCCACCCAACGCAGCCTCATCTTCGTGAAATTGACGACAACGTTTTCCACGGGTAAGGACCACAATTTTGAGGTAGTTTCCTGAATGCTGACGCTACTTAGGTATCTGACCATAATCCACCCAACTTTTCCGTTTCTTGCCAGCGTCAAGACCGTTGTGCAATCTACGTTGGCCAGGTGTCCCGCGCTGCTCCGTGAGGCCTTTCTCGAGGCAATAGCGTCTACGATGTATTCTTTCAATGCGATGCCCGTAGGAGTAGCCGCCGGAGATTCACACAGGGCAGCCCAGCTCCTGGTTCAATGGAAGACTGAGAGTGGCCAAAACACTACCAAAGACGAAAATCAGTATACGTCAAAACTTGTACATCTCCAGACCCTGCTACTGCTCGCAATCGAGGCCGAAAACCACGGACTAGCTGCTCTGGATGGCCAACATGGTGGCCCCTCCCAAGCAGCGTTCCTGGCCCATGCCGTCGCCGTATCCTACGACATGGGACTGCGGACTGCACAGCTGGACAACCTCTCGCAACCTGTCTCTGACCCAGAGTCTCATTACATGGTGTCGCTGCGCGCCTGGTGGAGCCTGGTGGCCCTTGACCGGTTCAACGCGGTTGGCACTGCAAGGCCGCTACTGATTCCACAGAACTGCATCCAGGCCTCGTGCGCCCTCAAGGTCCTGCTCGGGGATGCTGGTTTCCACTTTATTGGTGAGATGCGGTTGCTCCTCTCCATCAGACTCAAAGCTAATGTTGATGCCTAGGGCTTTGTCACATACTCGGCCACTACGTCGAAATATTCATTTCCTCCCCACGTGGCCTTGGCGGGACGGTGCCGTACGAAGATGCACCAGCGATCAGTGCCTCGGCTGTCGCGGTTGGCATGGACATGTGGAAGCTGAATTTCCCAGCGAGCATGATCACGCCAAAGTCACATCCGGTTCTACACTTTGCCTACTGGCACTGCCGCCTGCTGACCTATCTACTTACGCCATCGTCGACGTCGACGGAGCTCCTGTGGGCAGCAGTAGGTCTTGTGCAGCAGCTGAGCTCCAATCACCTCGCCCTCAGCCCCCTCAACCATCATGTCAGCGGTCTCGCCGGTCTCTGCCTCGCCGAGCTCAGCCGCGTGCCGCAGACCCGAGGGGACGCCCTGGACGTAATAGCCAACGACGTCATGACGGGGACCACGGCCCCTTCGACGTGGGACCACATCGTCCGCTCCAAGATGTCGTCTGTGGGCGACGCCAGCGGCAACACGCAGTCAGTGGCAAACCCGGACGCGCCGTCGCAACCGCCGCCGACTGGCGCAGAATCCACGGCTAGCCAGGGGCTCAAACACCTCGCCGACCTGGCGGCGGCCAGCACCGATCTGGCCGAAGCGAACGGGAGCGGAGTCACCGCTGGCGAGCCGGATCCCAGCGCGAGGGACGAGGCGCTTGCGCACATGATGAGGAGGCTACAGGGTGCGAGAAATTATGAGGAGCTCGGGTTCGACCCCCGGCCGATGCTGCAGAAGGGATATCTGTACGCGCTACGGAGTGCGGCTTGATCCTGGGTCGCCGAGTGTATTGATATAATTAGGGCACCTAGTCTGATATCCGGGACTTGCTTTTGCAATGTCAGGGTGAAAGGTCTGTATAATTTATTGACGCCAGGTCATTGCTGGTAGAAACTGGTTGATTCTTGGCGTATTCGCTTCATAATATTTCTGGATCTTTTGGTAAGTAGTCAACTGTTGCCAGCCTGCTCATCTGGTTTGCTACCAGCTTTTACCACTTGCTTTATCGTCACTAGGTAGTTTATAAAGCGATTTTACTTCAAAGATCGAACCCGGGACCTCCTGCATGCATACAGTGCGAGCACAGTGCCTAAATGGTGTATGCATTTTCCAGCCGACTACGATTCTAACTAGAACACCTAGGAAACAAAAGATCTACGCATAGCTTCTTCGCTATGAAGCTCTCTTAGTGAACGACAGATAGTCGTGTTACTGGGATAGATCATCGTGTATTTCGTTCACCGAACTTGATATTAGGGACGACCATGAAATAGGCCTGTTACCCCTAACACGTACCGACTATTTCTACAATAAACTAAGTACGGATTTGAGCAACTATACCATCTTAATGTTGGCATATTAGTCTCAACCAGGGATACATACCTATCTAGGTATTACTTTGAGCTTGCAGCATTACCAGAACCCTAGGTCGAGCCTCGTTGGCCGAAGAAACTGCCACTCAACAACAACCTTGGATCGTTTGGTGCAGTACTCGCCACAAGTTGAGTATCTAACCATGAGAAGGCACCACGACGTACGCATAGCGTCGATTTTGTGCCGTATCCACACTCGAGAACACACGGGAGGCTTGATGTTATAATACTGAGATTGTTTCCACGGTTGTCAAGTAAAGCAACCGGCCCAAACACCAATATGCCCTGCTTCTATGACTCCTTGCACGTGGCCCTATCGCAGGCTCGTCCCGAGTTCTGCCCAATGTCGCCATAGCACATTCCACTAGGGAAGTTGGCTCGCGGTGCTTGGATAATAAATAAAAAAGAAGCGAGAGTCGAGGTATTACTCTACCACTTTTTCCTGTGAAGGAGTCCGTTGAGGGGCCCCCACACGAGATCCAGTTGGGACGAGGGCTAATAATAATACCATTGATTGGGTTATGCCAACAATCATCCGAAGATAAGATGCTCCCTCTTTTTGAGCCCCTGACCCTTGGGGATTTTCACGGCCACTGCCGAGCGAGCGCCTGCCATATCTTGCAAGTCAGGACGAACATGGCGACTCATGCTAAGGCCGTGCGGCCCCGAGGTGTCCTTGGTTTCTACCTACATAGTAAGGTTGACTGAACAATGCGGTGGGTACTCTCTGTGCCTTATCCGGTAGGTGTGGTATTATAGCTTAACGACCCCTACCTCGAGCAGGATATGGAGCTTTGCCGGCCCGGATGTCGATGAAAGGATGGTTTTGCCGATGCTGCGTTGCATCGAGCCCGGTGCCGCTGCATTATTTACCAAGGTCCGCCGCGATGAAGCACGATATGTTGGCCACTGACTACTTGCCTAGGTACTTATAAGAGAGGGTGGGCGCGGCAACGCTCACCCTACCTCGAACGCCCTCCTCCTTACCGGGCAGGCTCAGCTTACAAAAAGACGTCTCTCTTTCTTCTCGTCTCTCGTTGTTACTGCAAAGTGATTCAGCCTGTCTTGTCCTGATACGCCAAGGACACAAGACCCCCTTCGACAGTGTGTACTTGAGAGTCCATTGCCCTCTGTCTTTCTCTTGCCGCGCAATGCATCTCAGCTCGATCGCGTCGTTGGTCATACTGGCAGCCATCCCGGCCGTCCAGGCAGTCTCGACGACCTGTGATATTATCCAGGCTCGACAGGCCGGTATCCAGTACTTGGCTAGTAACAATAACGACTACCAAAAGGAGCAGGATAACTACTGGTAAGCAAAAACTTCCTTTGATCAGGCCTTTGCGATCTGTCACATGGCCCCCAAGGCTCTCCTATATAGTTAGAATCCGCTTTTTCACATCTATATCCCTACATGCTACCCCAAATGTGAATCACGAGATCATATATGTATAACCGCTGACACTCTCCCCTCACAGGTCAACGTCCTGCGGCGCCCTCAAGCCAGCCTGCATTCTGAAGCCCAAGAACGCGCAGGAGGTGGCGTTCATCATGCAGACGCTGCAGGCCAACTCGGAGACCTTCGCGGTCAAGTCTGGAGGCCATAACCCCAACAACTACTTCGCCAGCGTCTCTGGTGGACCCCTCATCTCCACCGCGGCCCTGAACGAGGTCACTATCAACGCCGATGCCGGGACCGTCACGGTCGGGCCCGGAAACCGGTGGGACGACGTGATGGCGGCGCTCGACGGCAAGAACATCACGGTCGTCGGAGGCCGCATGGGCAACGTCGGCGTGGGCGGCTACCTGCTCGGCGGCGGCCTGAGCTTCCTCAGCACGCAGTACGGCTGGGCGGCCAACTCGATCGTCGAGGCCGAGGTTGTGCTGGCCAACGGCACCATTGTCACGGCGTCCGAGTCGAGGAACCGGGATCTGCTCCTGGCCCTCCGCGGCGGCGGCAACAACTTTGGCATCGTGACCAGGTTCGTCCTCAAGTCGTACCCGATCGGCGAGGTCTGGGGCGGCAACATCGTCTTTGGCGCGTCGCAGACGGACCAGGTGCTGGCGGCGATCCAGGACTTCACCGAGAACTACAACGATCCCAAGGCGGCCATCATCGCCACGACCGAGATCACGGCTTTCAACGCGGCCCGGATCTGGACGCTCTTCTTCTTCTACGACGGGCCCGTCCGGCCCGCGGGCGTGTTCGACAAGTTCACCCAGATCGACCACGTCATCGACAACTGCAAGACGCGGTCGTACGCGGACCTCCTCTCCTTCAACAACTGGGCCGTGCTGCACGGGTCCCGCTACGTCATCGCCACGGAGACGACGCCGCTGCCGCCCAAGGCCAACAGCGCGCGCGTCCTCGGCGCCTTCTACGACCACTGGTTCAAGACGTCCGAGCCCCGGGCCATCACGCCGGGGAGCATCGCGTCAATGGCCTGGCAGCCGATCCCGAGGTCCATGGCCCGCACGGCGCGCCAGGCGGGCGGGGACCTGCTGGACCTGGACGACGCGGCCGACCGGCTGATCTTCGAGTTCAACTACTCGTACTGGTTCGGGCTGAGCGACGGCGCCGTCGCCGACACGACGGCCAGGCTGGTCGGCGGGATCAAGACGCTGGTCGACGGCTTCGTGGCGGACGGCAGCCTGCCCGACGTCTACCGCCCCTTGTTCCTCAACGACCTGTACTACACGCAGGACTACTGGGGTCGGCTGCGACCCGCGATGAGACAGCTGGCCTCGAACGTGCGGGCCAGCGTGGACCCGCTGAACATCTTTGCCAAGCGGACGGGCGGCGTGAAGCTGTAAGCAAGCAGGAAAGTATATTAGAATAGTAGAGCAGAAAAATAAAATAATCCATGGGAATTCTTTGTCAAGCATCCGCCTTGTTAGTTACCGACGCAGTGTTGAAACATTGTTGCATCAACGTCATTGGCTTTCAAAACACGGTAACTATGGTAAAGTAAATAGTAATTACTGTGTAAAACAGGTTGGCAAGCAAAAAAACAATAACATTGCGGATTGTGACGGTGCAGGCAGTTTCGGGTGTCATATAACACGACATGCTCTCATTAATATTGAAGTAATCTAGATAGTCTAGACACCAACAGCCCTCCATCAGAAATTATTCAGAGCTTCATCACTACTACCTAGGTGCTTACCTAGGTATATAGGGCCTCTTGAGTAGTATCTACCTCATTGTCCTACTCATACATTCCAAGCTCACGAAGCAGTAATGTCGTAATTAATTGAGGCTTTATTAGCTGCCCGGAAGCCGTAAGTCAGGGAAATACTGGGTTGGAAAAGCGAGAGATATTACCGTAGCAGTTAATATATATATCTATATATCTATATACCTACCTATGTATGTTCTTCGATGCGATGCAATGGCAAAGTTGAGGCCTGGCAAAACTCCCCGG
>JASAOQ010003757.1:0-10222 GCA_031306065.1 Pseudopyricularia cyperi | reverse complement strand
TTGTTTTTTTTTTTTTTTTTTTTTTTTTTTTTTTTTTTTTTTGTTCCCTACAATCGCATGCTGACCGGATTGATAGACCAGCATCCTTGAGCAAAAGTGGCTGACGACTGCCAGACTGCTGCAAGCCCAGCAAGTCTGGCTGGCAACCGCAAGCCGTCCGGGGCCAGTCCACTACCGCGTCCCGTGCCCGCTCCTGCGCCACAGAGAGCGTCGCGATGCGCCGGGCCTCGGCCGCGACGGTCTCGTCACCGACCGCGACTTCCAAACACGGGAGCAGTTCGAGGTCGAGTTCGAGACGTTTGCCGCCGCCGCTGCAGCAGCAGCAGCAAAAGCAGCAGGAGCAGCAGGAGCAGCATCAGCATCAGCAACGACAGCGGCATTATCAACATCAACAACAAAAATCGATCCTGACAGCTTCCTCCGCCCGCACCAGTACCCCAACATGCTAGAGGTCCACCCGGCCACCACCTTCCCGGATCGCCTGATAACGGGCCCCTGGGTAGAAGAGGACGTGCAGCTGCTCTTTTGGCTGGGACGCGCCGGCGCACGCATGTCGGACAACCAGTCGTGGGAGCTGGTTGTCGAGGCGCTGGAACGCATGATAGCCATGGTCAGGATCAGCAGCGGTGGCGGTGGCAGGGGCGGGTCCGCCCCATCATCGTCGTCTTCTTCTCCTCCGCATCTGCCGTCATCCCCGAATCGCCAAGACGGGGACGTCACTACCCTCACCCTGGTAGGCCGCATCGTCGCCCTCTTCGACATGTTCGACATCTGGGCCCGGCTGCCCCCGCGGGAGTGGGCCGAGCTGGCCGACACGCCCAACCTTGGCTGGCTTGGTAGGCTGCTGCTGCGGGGGAAGACGTTGAGGTTTGCCTGACCGTTTTGTGGTTGGGGTTTAGTGGCGGGGACTGCTAGATCCTTCTCGTGCGTTTGGGGCGTTAGTTGGGGGTTAATCTGTCTTGTATATGAATAGATCGACAAGACGGTACCTTGGTAGCCAAGCCAACACAGGATGCGGGAGTTTCCCCAGCCCAAGCTTCCCGTATAGGCATGTATGCATGAAGTACATATGAAACCATGAGGGCAGGTCTCGACTCTCGAGGTATAAACAAACAACAAACCTATGTCCAAGCGGATGGTTTGAATTATCTCCCGGATAAAGAACACACTTAAGGGGGTGCCGCTGACATCTATTACATTGCTGCCTTTACCAAACGCGGCCGAAGCCACTATGTTTATATACTATAAAGCAACCCAAAGCATTATTACCCCATCCCCCAAATAAGCCGCGAGACTTACTATCAAGCCACCACACGACCTTTTTATTTTCACTTTCAACCTCCAATATCCGGCGCTAGCTTCTTGAAAAAAACAGCCCTCAACTTCACCTCCTTTTCAGCTGTTCTTGGCCAGCCCGATCAGTCCACGCAGCTTGCTGCCCAGACTAAGCCCGTACCCGATGTCCACCACCCCCTTGGCAAACCTCCAGCTCCTATCCTGGTCGCGCACGGGGTAACGGATCGGCGGCGGTATGGCCGTCCGGATGCCCAGCCACGCCGCCCTGTCCTCGCAGATGCTCTTGGCGTTGGAGATGGCCCGCAACCCTTCCTCGCCGGCGAACCGCCCGTAGCCCGAGCCGCCGACTCCGCCAAAGGGCAGCTGGACCGCGTAGTAGGCCGCAAAGTCGTTGACGGCCACCATGCCCGTGCGGAGGCCGCGCACCACCGCCCTCAGCACCGGGTCCGAGTCGCGGCCAAAGACGGATCCGCCCAGACCAAAGTCGGGCGCGTTGGCCACGTCCAGGACCGCCTTTGCCGTGTTGGCGTGGGCGCGCATCAGCGTCATGATGGGGCCGAAGCATTCCTCCCTGGCCAGAGCCATGTCGGGGGTGACGTCGACGATCAGGGTCGGGGTGAAGTAGTGCCCGTTCGGGTACTGCGGGTGGATCATGCGCTTGCCACCAGCCAGCAGCCTGGCGCCGTGGCGGACGGCGTCGGCGACCAGGTTCTCGAGGCGGTCAAAAGACGCGTCCGACACGCAGGCGCCAACGTCCGCGTCCAGGGGACCCGGCCCAACGCGCAGACCCCGCACGCGCTCCGCGAGCGCGAGCACGATCCTATCGTAGACCTTGGGCGTGGCGATGATGCGCTCGATGCCGATACAGTTCTGCCCCGCCGACTGGAAGGTGCCGCGGAGCATGATCTCGATTATGCGGTCCAGGTCCTTCTCGGCCGAGTCCAGCACGACAAAGGCGTCCTTGCCGCCGAGCTCGGCGCAGACGGGCGTGAGGACCTTGGCGGCCGACTCGGCGACCTTGTGCGCGACGGCCTGGGAGCCGATGAAGGTGATGTGCGAGATGCCCTTGTGGCTCGTGATGTGGCCCGCAACCTGCGGCCAGCACGCGACCGTCTGGACCAGGGCCGGGTCGTGGCCGTGCGCGACGAGAGCGCCGCGGGCGATGCTGGCAAAGTAAGACGAGCTCCAGGCCGTGTTCTCCGAGACCTTGACTAGGATGCCGTTGCCGGCAAAGATGGCCGAGATTATGGGGCCCAGCAGGTTGTGGAAGGGGTAGTTCCACGAGACCAGGGCGGCGATGACACCCAGCGGCTCGTAGTGCACGCTGTTGCGTTTGTACATCATGAGGAGGTTGGTCGGCCGGCGCTCGGGTCGCAGAGCCTTCTCGCCGTGGCTGATGGTCCACTGCAGCCTCTCGACCGTGACGAGGATCTCGCCGAGCTGCGCGTCCACCATGGTCTTTCCCGAGTCGATGCCCGCCACGCGGCAGATCTCCTCCTGGTTGTCGAGGATGTACTGCAGCATTGTGCGCAGAACCTTGCGACGCTCCCGGAAGCTGGTGAGCGCCCATGTCTTCTGGGCCGTTGCGGCCTGGTCGATGGCGCGGTCGATGGCTGCCGGGGTGGCGGGGTTCACGAAGCCGAGGAACTGGCCTGTTGCCGGGTTGTAGCACTGAATCGCGGTCGAGCCGGAGACCTGTGACAAAGGAGGGGAGCAGACGAGTGATTAGCTTTGTGTTTGTTCTTTGTATTCGGGGATCAGCTAGCATGCTGCACTGCATGACCAAATAACACAAGTAATATATTTATTTACCTTGAGGCTCGGCTTCTCCAGTATCTCGACCTTCTCAGGCGTCTTGGGCGATGGCACCGTATAGGGCCTCGGCCTGTCCTTCTCGCCCCCAAAGACGGCCAGGAAGACAAAGCCTCCGAGGACGGCGGCGACGGCGGCCGCCCATGCGTACTGGGGCACATCGTCCATGCCGAATGGCCTGCCGAGCAGAGCGACGCAGTCAGCAAAGCCTGTGGTGCGTCCGTCACGGATCGTGGCAGCTTGTTGGGCAGGGACGCCTCCGCACAACGTTTCTTGCGCCAGGGCCTGGAACTGACGAGCCCAGCCCTGGAGACCTTGGCTCGACATTGGGATGCCGTCTTGCGGGGGGACGGACTGTCTGTTTTTTGCGGTCGAGCACTCGATCAAGTCGTTGAGGGTGGTATTATGGTCGCTGAATCGAGGCTGCGATCCGGTGCAGCAGGAAAACAGACAAACAAAGTGCCTTTGGACGTCTTTCAGGGGTCTACCCACAAGCCGGTGGTGAATTAAATTCTCCTGTCTGGCGAGTCTGGTCCTGGTCATACACAATCGTACCTGACCTGACCTGACCTCCACTGTTTTGTTCCGATGTGGAGCGGGGTTACATTGACCAATAACGTTCTGCAGTCCATCTGAATACCTACTTATCATCATCCAGATCTCATATCATGGCATCAACTTATGTTCCGCGACAGTGACATTTGAACGAACTATTGCTTCTTGGTGAGAAACTTTCATTGTAGACGCTTTGGCAAGGGCAACGCTACAGTCAACCGATTTTTACAGATGAAGCTACACCAGCTAAAACGTCATCAGCGACACGAGATGAAATACGACTAACCGCTTTAACAATGAGAAGTAAATTGCCTTCCTCTATGCGAACGACAACATGCTACTCGGCTCAAGCTCTTCTCCATGCGACTCAATTGCCAAAGCAACTTCCCATTCCAACCGTTGTAAACGCCATGGCTCCAAGTGTTGTTTATATATATAATGAGGGACGGGACAAAAAGAGGGGCAAAAAAAACGAACAAAAAAGGGATTAAAAAGTCAATAGGTTTGTATGCGGCGAGCTTGCTAGACAGACGAAACTCCGGGAGAGGGCAATCAAAGTTTAAAGCAGATGTGCAAGTAATGCTTGAAACCCAAGCAGAACTTTTTTTTGGCATTGCAATTCCGCCGATGAATGACAATGCTCCCTGCTTTTTCTCCTACTCTAGGGGAAACCAAGGGAAGACCAGAGTATGAAAGAGCCAAAACAAACTCATAGATCGCTCATGCAAATCATCAGTGCATGACTAGATCTGAAATCGGGATATCAATAAGCAGGAAACGGACAGGAAAAAAGAGAAAAAATAAGAAAAAAAACGGCAGTGGCAGCACGGAGCCGAACGGGCGTGCAGTGACGTTGCCCCCATATAGTTACATGAGAAAGTCGAGAAAAATGAGCAGAGGATAGGGTATGGGTATCGAGTAAAATAAAAACCGATTTGCTTTTTGTGAGCTTGATTCTGCCCCCCCTCACGATTCGGGTGCGTGTCTGCTCTTGGCAGAGATCATGGACAAACCCCGAAGTCGACCTGCAAACAGGTTGTGGCTGCTCGTCGGTGGTGGGCCTCTCGAGCGCGAAGACTCGACCCTCGAAAGGCGCGCTGCCGAGGTGAAATCGTTACTGGCTTCGTAGCTGGGCCGCACGCGATCCATCGACGCCCGGATACGATCGTACGAGGGTCGCGCCCGATCCATCGATGGTCGTGTCGCGATATGCTCCATAGGCGGGAGTTGGTCTGCCTGCGGCTGTTCCATCTGCTGATGCTCCATTGATATTCTGTGGCCAGTGTATTGTGTGCCATCGCTGCCCGTCTGGGTTCGCGTATGCGTTGCCACGGATGGAGGATAGATGGGCCTTTCGTCGTCTTGGCCGTTGAATCCGATAGCGTTAACCTTGCCGATCGAAGTCGATGAAGAATCGGCCGCTGGACCGGGGACCTTCTGCCCAGTGGACCCCTGTTGAAGACGGTCAAACTTGCCCTGCTGTACTTGCTCGCGGATAATGTCGACATCGTAGGGCCAGTACACCTTCTGGAACGACTTGATGGCAAAGCGCGGGAAGATACACATGATTGGGGTGATGATAAAGACGGCCCAAAACGATGGCTCTGAATATATCTGTGCTGCCGCCTGGTAAAAAACCGCTGCATAGGTGCTGCTGGTGAAAACGCCTGTCCAAAAGAAGATAAACAAGTCGCTAATCACAACGACTAGGACGATGAGCCAGTCCCACTGGTACGAGTTGATAAGAATGTAGAGGTTGATGGTGACGACGGCAGGATGGGTGACGTAGGCGCCGAATCGTACGCGATCGCTCACATCCAAACCGTTAAGGGTGATAAAGGGAGAGCCGACCACGGCCAGGTAGGGGATGAAGAAAACCATGACACCCTGGTAAATGCCATCCAGCATGTAAAGCCTATAAGAGGGGCAAATAAAAGTGCCGTCACTTGGTCAGTAATGCGCGTCTGGCTTTTGAGAGAAGGGAGACTAGAAGCTTACCAAAACTTGGTCTGTGTCCACTCCAGACGCTCGATACCCCGTCGGTACAGCTGAGGTACAGCCAGGGAAACGGCGTCGGACACATCCTGGTCCAGCACACCCATAAGGATGACGGGAACCGAGGTGAAGGCCAGGTTAAACATGAGAATATAGGTGTAGTCGAACAGATAAGTCATGTCGAAGTTGCAAAAGGCCTGGAATAGGAAGAGAGGCATGGTCCACATCAGGTTCTTGTAGAAGAAATTGCTGATCGACTCGGCAAGCCTTCGGTACGACCATCGTCCGTGAACCAACACAAGGCGTTGGAGGAAGGAGAATTGTGCGATGGCATAGTCAGACGACATGACAGCCTGGCGACCCTCGACTCCGGCAATACCAACACCGACATCGGCCTCTTGGATCATGGCCACGTCGTTGGCACCGTCGCCAATCGAAAGCGTCATGACATCCAGTCCGTTCTTGACCATAGCGCAGACGGCAGCCTTCTGTGCTGGGCTGACACGACAACAGAGAACCGACTTGCATTGCTTGCAAAGAAGGAGGAACTTGGTCTTCAGGGCGTCTTCGAGAACCCACCTCAGGGTGAAGCCATCGATAACCACGGCGTGAGTAGGCGCAGGTGCCTCGTGTGTTTTGCGGGCCGCTTCTAAGTCTTCATCGCTCCCGGTCAGGCCGAACACCTTCAAATGCTTGTCCAAGTCGGCCTCTAGCGTAGCCATAAACTGTTCTCTGGTAGTCTCGCCCGTCTCGTCTTCCTCCACCTTGAGATTAAGAAGCTCCATGTCGTTGTTAAGGAGGTTGCAAGAGAATCCAATGTTGATGGCCGTCTCGACCTTGTCACCAGTCAGGACCCACAGCTTGATACCCGCCTCGGCCAAGATCTCTATTGTCTGCGGCACGCCGTCCTGAAGACGATCCTCGATGGCAGTCCCGCCCAGGAGGGTCAGATCTTGCTCGATCTGGTCCGCGATGGCCTCCATCTTATCCTCACGATTCTCCACCGCGGCGGCCGCAGTTGCATACTCTTTTGCCCATGCGTCGTACTCCTCTCGGGTCAGGTCGCGTTGGGCAATACACAGTGTCCTCAGGCCCTCGCGCGCAAACATTTCGAGGTGCTGAGCCGTGTCCAACCTCAATTGCTTCTGCTCGCCCTTCTTGAGGCGTGAGTATATGATGCTGTCAGCACCCTTGCAGAACAACGTCGTCTGCCCATTCGGCATCATGACTATCGCACTCATCCTCTTGCGGGATGAGTTGAACTCGATGGTGTTGAGAATTGGATACCATATCTCCTGACCCATGACGTTGAGGCGCACGCCATCCGAGTTACTCGACAGAACCGTGAATCCCATGTCGCGAGCAGTCGACACAAGCGCCGCCTCGTCCGGGGACGTAGCCTTGTAAGACATTTTGGCATTCTCCCCAGGCTGCCTTTCTGGGATGACGGTGTGACACAAGGCAAGCGCAAGCATGAAACGCTCGCACGCCTGTTGTTGTTCGGGGGTACTGTTGCCCGCGAGATCCTCCACGAAATCCGGTGCGATGAACTGCAAGTCGTCGTCGTGGAGGTATGGGTTTTCATTGATTCGACGAAGCGCGGCGAGAGCCTTCGTCTTGTCTGCTGCGATTTGCGCATGCGCCTCGCGCGACTCCTTCTCGACGTCGATCCCCAGCCGACGGTGAAGGCCAGCCAATGCCTCGGTATAGGCTTCGCCGTAGGGCTGACCATTTATAGTCGCCTTCTTGAACTCCATGACGTTCTGCGTGAGGGTACCTGTCTTGTCCGAGAAGATGTACTCGATCTGGCCAAGGTCGTCCGAGATGTTCCATGTCTTTGGTATGCACGGTTGGTCGATGGGCTCGTAGTACATGTGGACGTCGCTGTAGATGAAGAAGGCCTGCAGAAGACGAACAAGCTCCAGGGAGATGAAGAGGGGGATCGGAACCAAGTTTTGAAACAGGATGATGGCTGCCCAAAAGGTGATAAACCCGGTCATAGCAGGATTTGGGCCAATGGATCCATATTCGAATAGCGCGATTGAGGTATCCGTGGCGGCAAAGGCAAAGCCGTTGACAATGGCTGAGAGCAGACACATGCCGAAAAGGATGAAGAAGTTGTACAACACATTGTAGTTGAGATCTCTCGCGATGCGTGGCCTCTTGCTGGGGGTCATGCCAGAGTTCATCATGATCTTGGTGTGGTGGCCGGTGAACAATACGACGCCCAAGGCCCAGTCCGTGTTCCGGAGGTTGCAGCCGCGGAGCAGCATGTTGTCGATGGTGATGGGCTCCGTCATCTCGCGCCAAGAGCCTGACGGATCTCCGTCGACGGGTTGCTTCCATCGAATGGCACCGTTGTACTTGTACAAGTTGGCCTGTGGAGGCTCACTCTCGACGACGAACTGCGCCCTCTCGCAGTCTTGAGCACTTTTCATATTCCTTCCACACCGAGACGCTTGACGGAACTTCAGGTTCGTCTCGCCATCCAGGTTCTTGGTCTCAATGTAGCAGGCTCCTTCGCGATCTGACGTCGACAAAATGATGATGTCGGCCGGCAGCTCATCGTCAGCGTAGATGCGGACAAAATCCCCGACCTGTAGGTTTTTCCACTTGTCACGGCGAAATCTGGCCTTGCCCGCGGCGGGGACAGTCCTGTTGACTAGGTCGGTCTTGATATGCGCCAATTCGGCCGAGTCTCCTCGAAACGAAAAGGACGAGGATGGCCTTTCCTGTGAGCCGTCCTCCTGCGGCGGAACGTCAAGTGTCCGCTGACCGTCCGGCCGGGGCAGCGGTGACGCAACTGGGGTCATTGGGATGTCCTCGCGTGCCGACGCAAACGACGCCCTGTGGCTGCGCGCCGAGGCTCTGGATTCCGACCTGCCCGCGGCTCTCGTGTCGATGGATAGTCTGGGGTTCTCGGCCGCCTGTGCCGCCTTTTCCTTCCTCTTTTCTCGAGCCTCCTTGCTCAACCCTGCCATAATCAGGCGCCACAGCCCACCGAAGACCTTGGTGTTGGCCTTTTTGAACCTTCGCCATAAGGATATGTTATCCTCCTGGACGTTCATGTTGTTCCACCCGCAAAGACGGTGGACAGTAGAATCGTTCAGCTCGATATCGGATTGCGTCCTCCTAGAATCCTCTATTGCATCCTTGATTGCTGTGACGCTGACGATGAATATTAATGGAACGGCGCCAAGGCCGGGATTGACGCTGCCAAATATAGGGAAGAACTGCGAAGTCAAACGTGTTGGCGTGAGGCTCTTCAACTCATACGACTTTTGTCCGGTATATACGACGGACGGCAGAAAAGGGGTACCACGATCAGCACTGCACTTACGGCTAGAATGACACAAAATAGGAAATATATATTGGCGATATTGTGGAATTGCAGCCAGAGGTTCTTTGGGATGAAAGACAACGGTGTGTATTTGGCGGTCCGGATCTTGTTTCGTGGATACGTGTCGACGAGATCGCCCCTTTCGTCAAACTTTTCTGAGGGTAGGTCGAGGTTGAAGTAGAGCGTCCGCGGACCGGCACCTTCCGGGTGAGATTCGGGATTGCCATCGCTCTCCTGATCGGGTTCCGAGGGCTGCTGAAGCGACTCGACTCCCTTACCCATCGAGGACCTCTTCTTCTCGTTGGAGGCGGCGTGGTTCTGCATCCTGCCGAGCAGCGACAACCGCTTGAGGCCGCTGCTCTTGATGGTCATCTTGCGCGTGGCCCATCTTGCTCGTTGTGTTGGGTTGATTGGGGTCAACGTCGAGCCCTCCGGGGCGGTCGAGGGCTCCATGAGGTGTTGCAGGTGCGGGCGAATGCCCGATCAACCTGTAGCGTGCGCCAGACTGGGCCGTTGTGGCCGCGTCGCTTTCGCGGTCGTGGGAGGCGTTTGAAAAAGGGGTGGAGAGACCACGCGTCTTCTTGTTGGTTTCGCCAGTTGATTGTAGGAAAGAAGGCACAGTTTCGCTACCGAACTGAATTGGGATGGTCGTCGAGGCGTTTTCGATTGATCGCAGCTTTCGGGGGGCTCAGGCGGGAGGCGTACGTGCGTGTCGTTTGCGAGTCGGAAAGCGACCGTTTATCGTCTTTTGGTAAGCTGCAGTCTAAGAAAGAGAGCGTCGTGAGCGAGTGTCGAATTCTTTGGGGTCGGGGCTGTCGTTAGTCGTGACGGGTTCGAACAGGCCGTGGGTGAGATGGTGAGCAGAACAAAACAAAACGAGACACGAAAAAAACGAGAAGAAGGAAAAAAGAAGAAGCGAGATACTGGGCCAGTTCAGCTGAGGATTCGAGACGTTGAAAGGGTTGGGTTGTGCCTAGTGTAGTGTGGTGTTGTCCCCCCTCTGGGCTTGTTTGGTTAATAATATTAAGTTCGGATGGGCCGGGTTCACTCAGGATGAGAAGGAGAAAAAAAAAAGGATCAATTGGAGCGACCGTGGCAGAAGGGAGCACCCCGTAGCAGTCAGGCAGTAAAAGGTACGTGTAATCCAACGGTAAACACAGTATTCTTGGGGGTACCCAAAGCCGAAGTGCCGCCCTAAAGCGAAGAGTTGACAGGGGGAAGGGG
>JASAOQ010003756.1:2283-24590 GCA_031306065.1 Pseudopyricularia cyperi | reverse complement strand
TGTTTTATGTGTCCTTGACCCGCGGAGAAGAGGGGCTGGTGACTGTAACGGGTTGTTCTTCTTGTCCTCGCTGTTTTCTTCCTACCATATTGCTCTTATACCTCCTAATGTGTTTATACATATTGTAATTAGGGGCAATGTTCGCCATCTAAGGGTGGTTGTTGCATAAATCCCGAAGAACTTTATGAAATATGAGCTCAAAGTGGGCCAACATGGTTCTCTGATTTTCTTTTCAAGGCTCGCTGGGCTGCATTGCTCGCAAGACTGGTAGTGCAGAATGCATAGCTTGCCGCGACCAAGAGCAACGGCTTCACTGAACAGTATAGTGTCGTTTAGGCTGTGAACGAGCTCTACGAAAACACTCAAGTGACCTCTCGCCGCAGAACACCGTCCGGTCTCAAGAGTCGGATTCTTTTCTAGCCCTCCATCAGCCTGTCAGCTATGCTAGGAGCTGGCGGGTCTGGATAGCTATAGCTGACTGTTCCTAGCTTCCTGGGAATGAGAACCTGCTCAGTCGTGTATATATCTACTCTAAGATCAAGCGGCCGAGTAGGTAGGCAAGGGGCCACTTGGTAGAAAAAGTCGCAAAGAAGGGGAGGCCCGACGCGACGTTACTACTAGGTACTACTAGGCGCTGTTAACACACACGGACTGAAGTAGTGTCTGAGAAACAACGTTCCTATCTGACGCAAAAGTAGCATTGAAAGCTGACCTAGATGTTTGCATTTATTCCTTGATTTGATGTATTGATCTTACTAATGTATACATGAAGCTATGCTGAATAGAACTACGTACCCAGGTATATATGCCGTCGTCAATCGTCCAGTAACACCGGTAGAAACCCCATGAAAAACCACAATAAACGGGGTTACAGGCAGTAGAAAATGCAACGAAAAGACAAGAAAAAATACAACAAAAAAAAACAAACCTTGAACTTGCTCCATATTTCAAAGCTCATCGGGCCCCTCAGGAACCGCATCGTACTTGTCCCTCCCCCAGTCGGCCGGATCACCACCAGGCACGCAGAGGCCGAGCCTCCAAAAGTAATCACGGTGCGCAAAGAACAGCTGCCACAGCTTTAGACGTTGTCCAGTCACAGGGTATTGTTCTACACGCGTAGGATCAGCAGCCATTATCACACCCCCGCTTCCGGCGCTACACCCGGGATCCCGATCGCCTTTACAAAGCCCAACATCCGTCGGTGCCGGTGGCAGCGCCAGCTTCTGGATGTGGATCTCGCCGGCGTGCGATCTATACCCCCACTCCTCGAGCGGGAGCAGCGGCACGGGATCCTCGGCATGCGTGACCCGGCGGAAAGCCAAGTCCCGCTGCTGCTCCCCATCCGCCGCAGCCCCGTCCAGGCCAAAGACGCGGTCGACGAATCTCGCCAGGCCCCGGTTTCCCAGCCTGGGCTGCCCAAAGGTCGTCACCAGAACGTCATCGTGGCCCGCTATCAGCTTGAGCTCAAGCGCGGCCAGGGCGGCAACGGCGCCGCCCAGGCTGTGACCGACCAGACTGACCCGGTAGGCTGGGTGCTTGGCCCTGGCCTCCTCGATGGCGGGCAGGACTAGGTTCCGGGCGACCTTCCAGCTGGCGAGGAATCCCAGGTGGACGGTGCAGTTGTCGCAGCGCTCCCGGTCGTCGCCATTGCCGTCTCCGTCGGGCTCCGGGTAAGGAACGTACTCCTGTGGGACGGTGCTCAGGTCAATGACGGTGTTTGCGATGCTGTAGGTGCCACGGAAGGCTACAACGATGGCCTCGTCGGCGTGGTCAACGGCGACGTAGCCGCAGCTGTCGGTCAGCAGCGGGCCCGTGTTCCAGGTGCTGACGAGAAAGACGTGGGGGAAGTCGGCGCAGCGCGAGGCGCACGTGAAGGGCGGCGTTACGCCGGGCAGGCTGCCGACGCAGTAGGCGATGTCGACGAGGCGGGCCAGGCGCTCGAGAGAGGCGAAGAGGGGCTGGGATATGGCGGACGCGGTGACTGGCGGCGGCTGCGGAATGGGATTTTGGTGAAGTGAGGACTTGTCGCTGGAGTCGGGCGTGGTGATGTCATTGGCGCGCGCGGCGGGTGTGGCCAAGGCCAGAGCCAGCAACGGACAGAGGATGCTCAAATGACGCCACATTGTAGTTTTATGTTGGATGTTCAACGGTGCGAAGCAATAGACGACTGCAGCTGGAGGCGATATGGCAGCATCCAGAGGTTGCGGGACGACGGTTGTTGTTTCCAAGCAGCCACAAGTCGCACTCTGATCAATCCTGTTGCGAGCCGCAAGCAGTTGGAAGCTGGTTGTTGGTGAATAACCACATGGCTGTTTGGTTTGTGGCAGGCTGACCGTTTGATTAAGCTTTTAGGTGCCTTAGAGTCTGCCGGCAGAGAGACATTTTATGAAACAGAAGGCATTGACGTGAATGGCACACGTATCGACATCACCACTCAGCCACGATCGTGAGGAGATCAAGTGACTGCGAGCTTTAGCAGAATCGGAATCAGGGAGTTTCGTTGCATGTTTTACGATCGATGGATGTTCCTGCACGCCGTGTGGGTCTGGGGGAAACGACTCCACTGTCATATGGGGAATGACTGCAAAGAGTGGAGCATTTCTGGAGTCTTCTTGGCAGGTGTGACCCTGACCCTGGCTGGTCTACTCTTGTTTCTTCTCCTTGAGCAGCCGACGACGACGACGACGACGACGACGACGACGATACACACAACCAAGAGTGAGTGAACCAAGGCCGAAAGCAAATTAAATGTAATATCAAACATTCAGTCAAATCTATACTTTACCGCCCAAACGGACTCGCCTATTGATCGACCGACTGCACATCTCAACATGGTCATCCAACGCTTGGTCGAGCGCCGCCTTTACCTTCCATTGCACCACCCCCTTCGTTATCTCCTTCGTCACCCCCTTCGTCCCCCACTTCATCATCAGTCCACGGGATGTGAACTATGTCACCCAGATACGGCCGGTTCGCATAGCTGTTATACGCCCCATCCACCTTGTCCTTCTTGCTCTTGCACTTCCTCGCCTCGTTCCCGTTCTCCTCGCACTCTAGCTCCAGATCCACGCTCCCGCCCGTCTCGATCGGGTACTGCGCCAGCTTGCTAGTCTGCTCCGTGCACGTCGCCTCCATGAGCGCCAGCCTGCCCTTTTTCTTGCCCCCGTCGATGCCGTCCTCGTAGACGAACTCGACCGTCGAGTTGTCGCATGCGAACCGCGCCGGCACGCCCGCCACCATGGGCACGGGCCACGTCTCGGCGCTGCGTCTGCATTTCGTCTCGATCCTGCTCTGCTTGGACGAGAAGCCGAATGTGATTGTCGTCTTGTTGGCCGCGTCAGATTCCGGGATTGAGAGCGAGAAGTCGCTCACGGTGAAGTCGTGTCCGGGCGTGCAGTTCGCTGGCCAGTCGCGGGTGATGAGGATGCTGCCGAGCGGCGCGGGGGTGGCTGCTGCTGTGACTGCAGAGAGAAAAAACGATAGCCGCATGTCGCTTTTATCCCTGTGGGAATGGCTTGTTATTCTTGGTAAGCTATGGAGGAGCAGCAGAGTCAAGCTCCACGAATGTCCCTGGTAACAATGCAGGTCCGGTGCTTGGGAAATGCTCTTATTCCGCCACACGAGCTAGGATGCTTTGGCCCTCTTTATATCCTCCACCTCGCATTCAATCCCCTGTTCGAGACAGTGAATCGCCTTTAAATTACGACGCTTGTCCCCCTTCCACCATCACTATCCCCTCAAGCCGACTACTTTGAGAACGAAAATGATTGGAGATATTGGCGAGTTCCAGAAGTGCCGAGTAGGCTGGGGAGTACAGAAATGATCCCTGACAGCACTGGATGGTGCAACGGGCTGTCTCGCCATGCAGCCGCCCTTGCACACCTCCTTGCAACGATTCTGATGTGCTATTCTAAAGGGCGGAGTATAATCTATTTGTGCCACAGCCTGGGACACATACCCCGGAGGTGCTATTGCAGAGCAAAGAAACCAAACACGGGAGACACACATGATATGATAAAGGTAATGGGTTTGATACGATTCTTTCAGACTAGTCTAGGTGACTTGCCTTGCTACCTAGCTTGCATCGCTTCCTTCCTTTGTATCCACCCGTACAGATGAACAAAGTTTCTTCTACTTTCGGCGGCTTCCTTGGCCTCCATCTAAGCAGGCTACGCATGCAGCTGGCCTTGAGGCGCGATGCAAGCGCTGCAGAGGTGGCTACTTGGGTACATTAGGAACGTATAAACTTCATAAAAAACAAATCAAGAGTCGGAACACGCATTCAACCAATACTCTTTAAGCTTTTAATATCTGAAGTGATTGCTTGGTGAATTCTTACTACTAATAACCCATCCACCGGCACAGTTTGGCCGGGGTCCGTTTCCTCAGTCTTTGTTCACTCACATCTCACCTAGGGTACACTTTGGCCTCACCTTACCCTCAGTTGTGCTTCAACCTAACCCATTGTTTGAACTGCCTACCTGCACTTTCTGTTTGTTTCTTTCCTGCATTTCTTTCGGTAAGTGAAGCAAAAGTTGGTCTGGAACTATGCCTGCCTGCCCGCCTTTGTTTGTCAACTTTTCGTATCTGCCCTGGAGCAGAAAGGAGAGTGTAATCCTACCATTACAATCTTCTTAAAGGTTCAAGCTGCCCATTTCACGATCCAGCCCCCCATATTGCTTGGAAAGCACCATCTCGCGCAGCTTGTGCTTGTCGTGCCGTCTTCATCCTCTTCTTATTCCTCGCTAATTTATGATTCGTACCATGGCAGACGAAGAGGATACCCCGTTAGGAGGCTCGGACAGAGAGAGCAGCTCTCCCTCTGGAGTCACCAAGATCGCCTCTCCCGAAAGCACCATTATCGTCCCCGTCGCTCAGCGACAAAGAGTTACAGATGACGAGTGACTTCAAGCTGCCCACGCACAGCGAGCAGTACAACTACTACTATGGCCTCCCATCCAGACCTCGTTTGCTGGCTCGTTCGTCTCAGCAAGAGCTGAAGAAGGAATATTTTGGAGAGTTGTATTATGTTAAGAAGGTGCTGAGCAACGTCGGCAGACATCCCATCATCGACATGTGGTCAAGTCTTACCCCGATCCTGTTCAATGTTATACAGGATGGTGGTTTCCATGTCAACACCATTGACGTCCTTCGTATCGGCTATATCGATGAGCCAAACAGCTCTCACCCGGTCACGCTGATGGTTTCAGTCGAGCCGAAAACCATGAGCCTTGAAGACGCAGCCCGCCTCGTGCTTTGTCTGAGCAGCGTTATGGCAACATCCACATGCTCGGATGTTGAAATCGAGGTCCGAGAGGCCTTCTTTCATAGCTCTAATCGGCTCAGATTCTCTCCCTTGCCTGTTGAGCGCGATCAAGAGCGTGACTTGCGTCTTCCTTTCCATGAGGTCATCGGAAATTGTATTGCCCCTTTGGCAAAGCCTCAATTATCCGGCACCGCGGGACCGTAGTAAGTCTTGACCAGCTCCAGTATCAGGGGGCAGAGCACTGACCGTTCCATTACAAAAAGCCTCAGAATCAAGGACAAGACCTCACTCTTCATGCTCACATGCCGCCACGTTGCCCTCCCTGACGACGTCCTGCCCGGTAATATACTGTACGACAACAGAAATGAAGGAGAGAAGGCCATGGAAGTCATCATGATTTCGGGCACAGATCACGAATTGATCACCAGAGAACTCGAGCAAGATTGCGTATACAGGAAGCAAACTATTGAGACATTGATGAAGGTTCGCCCGTGTTTCGAAGTTGCACACAAGAGGACAGGGAGAAAGAGCAAGCCAAGTTGGATGAAGCCAAGTCGCTCCTGAGTCGGTACATGGAAATCAAGCAGCTCCGAAGCCGTGTCGTCGCTCAGGTTTTGTACTCACCGCCCATCGGTCTCATCGAGGACCCTCTACATTCGACACCAGTTGGCCCAGTGCTGCCCAGCCGGATGCGTGACTGGGCTCTCTTGACCATGGACTCGGCTTGCTTTGAAGACTCGTCAAAAGTCACAAATCAAGTCCTTTTCACAAAGACGCTGCTACGCGGGGAATTTGTAGGCTATCATTTCCTCATTATACCGCAACTCGCTTTCCGTTTTGCCTTCTCACTTGGTCCTCTACCCACTCCTGGACGCTGGTTTGGCTGTGTCCTCCATTCTATATATCCTGTATTATGCCCCCTGCAGTCTTGCAAAGAATGCTAACTCGGCGACACTTAGGCGGAGATCAACGCGGGCATTCAGGTGACAGACGACAGCGGAAAGACGGCCTGGACTAAGAATCCCAGCCTTCCGGCTTTTAGGTACCCGGAATACAACTGTCAGATTCAAGGCGTTGTTCCTTGGACGGAAATCGAGAACACAAAGGCCAGCCGCATTGTGGACGGCGAAAAAAAGCCGTTCTTCAGGGTTGTCAAGCATGGCAGGTCCACCAATACGACTTTTGGATATGGCAGCGAGGTGCCATCCATGGTCATCTGGCGCAAACCGCTAGTCGAACAGAGTGCCTACTCCTTGGAGTGGCCGGTTCTCGGCCTGCTGCCAGATACGTGGCACAAAAACAGACACATATTTTCGGCTAAGGGTGATTCGGGGTCATGCGTCTGTGACCTGGAGTTACGGGCAGCTGGTTTACTGACCAGCGGGACCTCTCGGGATGAACACTTGTCGGACAGAGATCCCAGCCCCTCCATGGACATCACGTACGTCTCGCCCATGGAGTTCGTCCTCAAGGACATCTGCTCCCAGTTGGGCCTGGAGGAAGGCGATGTCACCCTGGCCTAGTTTACAGAAAATGCCTCTATTCATTAGCTTTGCCCTATCACGTTTTGGCAACAATCATATTTTCACTTGGGCGATATCAAGGGGTAAAAAGTTAGACGGGAATCCAGCAAACAATGGGTGCTTCTGTAACCCAGATTATCACCAGTCTTATTTTGTGCGGCAATTCAACATTGACAAGCATAGACCTATTGCTCCTGCTTCCCTGCTTCATTTCTTGCCTGGTAGCTTCAGCCACTTGGGCAGCTTGACGCCGCTGCCATCTCCTTTCTTCTCTGGCCTACCAGCAGCTGGTGACGCCGGTACATCCTCTGTATCTGGGGCGGACGTGGGTATGACAGGAACCGGAATTTGCTGTGCTTGTCGAGCTACGGAACCCTTCAGGAACGGCGCCTTCCGAATATTGGGCGGCACCACGTCAGCCCATGCCACCGTCGCTACGACTCGACCCTCGAGCCGGTATCCCCGGATCAAGTTGTGCTTCTCGTCACCAGCGTCCACCAGTTCACCCGTTCCGGCGGGACCCTTGGCAGCAGGGCTGACCAGCTTGAAAGGCTGCATCGGGTGGGCCATGACGTTTCTGACCTCGGCGTACAAAGAGGCGCTGGTGTCCTCGGTCCCGAATGTCCATTGCGCGGACGTGTTGTCCGGAAATCGGACCTTGATGCTGACCTCTTTGATCGAGGCCAGTTTGGAGGCCTCGGCCTGTTGCTTCGCCTCGATCTCGCGGTCGGAGGGCAGCCGCTTGTTGACCGAGTTTTGCTGCAAGCGCTGTTGATGTAACTGCGCGTGCATGATGGTGGGTTGAAAGGCGGATTCAGGGTCTTGGGTAAGCGCGGCCGCCGGAGTGGATGCCGACGGTGCAGCAAAGACCTGCATCCCGCGCCCATGGGCAGACACTGGCGGCTCGTCATGATGACTTGCTACGCCTGTTGAGGCCGATGTCTCCGGCTCGCCTGTGTTCTGACTACTGACGGGGTCCGCATGGTCGGATTCCGGTGGCGAATTCGCTGGTACTGGTGCTGGCTGCGTTGATTTTGCTGTTTCCCCTTCCTGGCTTTTGGCTGCTTCTGGCGCTTTGGCTGCCGGCGCCTCTGACTCCTCTGTAAAAAACTGCTCGATCTGCTGCATCGCCTCGTGCAGCGTCATGCCCGAAAGCCTAAAAGAGAGTGCGATCAGAACATTTCCCATGATGCCAACCTGGGACAGCGTTTTTTGCAGATCCGCAAGTGACGACAGCTCCCTCCCCATGACGGTCAGCACCGGTCCCTCGTGATAGAGCTGCCCAGCCCCTGCCTGGCCCGCTCCTGCAGTTTGCGGCACCCCTCTAGCGGTAAAGTTGAATTTCCTCCCGCTCGGGACGGCACCCGAGGTCGATGCGCCGCTCTCGAAATGCCTGAGCATCTTCCACAACGTTGTATCGCTGCGGAATTTCTCGATAAGGCGGCCATTCGGGATGCCGGCGGCCTCGGACTCGGGGAGCCTGAGGGCGACGCTGACTACTGAAGGGGTGTTGGAGCGGACGACCAGCTCGAGTTTGGCGCCAGGTGAGATGTTGTAGGCTCTGAGCTGATTCGAAAGCTCGAGCTGCTTAGTGTTGTGCCTGCATTGCAGCTGTCAGAGAATGGGAACAGACAGACGGGTGGTGGGATCGTACTTGAGTAGGTATTTGTCACTTTGCAGGTTTAGCTTCCTGCAGGCCTCCTCGAGTATGTCGATTAGGTAGGTCGCGGGGGTGACCTTGATGGTGGCCCTTCGGAAGTCGGTCGAGATGACCACCACGTTGGATGCCATTGTGGCTTGGATGTGTGCGGGGGAGTATAGTTAACGAGGGAGTGTAGCCGAATGGCTGTACTGAGCGAGACGCAGTGGTCTGGTTCCCTCTAGTCTAGTGAAGTATCTACCGCCGACCTTTGTATGGAGTAAACGATTAATTAATCGTCAATATACGACGTATGTTGCAATGCCCATCTGGAAGCATCCACCTCGAGGCAGCACCTTCGCTGACGAGGCGCGGCGTATGGAGGATGAGTAGCTCTTAGTGGGGTACAAGCGAGCTGGTTGGAGTCGCGGCGCACTGTACCTGGACGGTCCGCTTAGGAAGGCCGCGCTGTAAAATGCAGCCCAAGTTATATGAGGAAATATAGGTACGCCATGCGTCATGAGCGAGCAAACGAAGCACAAATCGCGGTTCATCAGAGTTGATCACACTGCTGCAACAAAGAGTGAATGTAATGTATTGGTCGAATTATGATCAAGTCATGTCGTCCATGTCAGACATAGCTACCTAGGTACCTAGACTGCTTGATCCCTGGACCTGGCCAGCCCACTCGATAACGATAACGGCGCTCGGACCCACTTATCCCAGCCCGCCACGGCAGCTCCCTCCGAACCACGACACGCCAGCCCGGCGCTGCCTTGCTGGAGCTTGGTCCATGGTCGGAGCTACGAGCGGCCAAGGCTACAGACCACCAAACGACAACAGCAAACCACTACCAGCGAACTCAACGACGGCGACATCGACAACATTGACTTCTGTACAGCTGCATACAGACAGAAAGTGGTCGCTCAAAGAGCCTGTTCATAGTTAACCTTTGACCAAGTACGGCACCCAGCGGGCACTAGCTTGAAATAGCGGCGGGAGGTTCACCCTCAAACGCATACACCTCTACGGTCAATAACCAAATCACATCACCAGCACAATGGTACGTTTTCCCCTATATATATATATATGCCACTGCAATCCCATCACAAGTTAAAAACATGACTAACACTATCCCCAAACGTCCAGTCGTCGCCATTCTCAATAAGTGAGCCCAACCAACCCTCCCGGCCACCCGCCATCGTCGCCAAAACACTCCCTCCCCCTCCTCAACATCCCTGTCATCAGCCTCGAACCTCCCAAGTCTCCAGCCCTAGAAACAAACTAACCACATCACCACCCACCCCTGGCCAACAGACGGCGGCGCCTGCGTCGCGATGGTGGGCAAGGATTGCGTCGCCATAGCGTGCGACCTGCGCCTGGGCATGCAGGCCCTGACCGTGTCCAACAACTTCCCCAAGATCTTCAGCTACTCGTCGACCGTGTTCCTGGGCCTGACGGGCCTGGCGACCGACGTCGCCACCGTCTCGGACCTGTTCCGGTACAAGGTCAACATGTACCGCCTGCGCGAGGAGCGCAACATCGCCCCGCGCACCTTTGCCAACCTCGTCTCGAGCAGCCTCTACGAGCGCCGCTTCGGTCCTTACTTTGTCAGCCCCGTCGTCGCCGGGCTCGAGCCCAAGACGGGAGCGCCCTTCATCTGCGGCTTCGACAGCATCGGCTGCATCGACTTCGCCAAGGACTTCATCGTCAGCGGCACCGCTAGCGAGCAGCTGTTTGGCATGTGCGAGAGCTTGTGGGAGCCGGATTTGGTACGTTGCACAGCCTGTCTTGATCTCTACCCCCTTTCCTTCCAGGCGGTAGTCGCGCCCATCTCCAAGCAAGAAACTGCGGGAATGAATTCTCAAAAAAGGTCTGCCGCTGACTATGAGGCAAACTTGCCCGCCCCCTCCGTCAAAAGGAGCCCGAGGACCTCTTCGAGACCATCTCCCAGGCCCTCCTGAGCGCCGTCGACAGAGACGCCCTTTCAGGATGGGGTGCCCACGTTTACATCATCGAGAAGGACAAGGTCACCAAGAGGTTACTCAAGGGTCGCCAGGACTGAGCGAGAACCAGGATGGTCGAGCATGCGCGATGTAGGACATGTGCTGCCGTTGTGGGCTGCAACCGAGAAAAAAAAAGAAAGAAAAAGGGTTGCGCCTGGGACAACCACTGGGACAAGTTTCCAGCGCTCGGGAACGAAGCAGTCGATGATAGAGCCCCTGATGACATGGACAGCAAACTAGACGGGGATACAGACTACTTCCTCTTGAAGACTTATGATGTCGTACCATATATACTCCCCTTTTGATGATGGTGCCTCCGTACCCAGAACCAACACTTGAGCTGCATTTCACGTGGTCAGTATGCATGTAGGCTGTCAATCCGAAGTTCCAACCAATCGCGCAGCGGAAATGCTGAATCACGAGAAATTGAAGTTTGTATGGTGCTGGCCGGTATATCTGCCTACCCCCAACGCTCCTAATGCTAAGGGCGTGCATTACAGAACCAGGAGTCTGTAGATAGTATACATGTAAAAATCCCGCGACCGGGAATAAAATGGCATCTATCTCTTGCTTCTTTTCTTTTCTTTTCGTTTTCTAAAAAAAAAGAGATTTGCACTGTTCTTGTGATACAGGTCAATGAATTACTTGCCATGCTGGCCCGTTGCTCTGGACCACCGTCTATTTCACAGCTTTGTTCACTGGTCCTTCTTGGCAGAAGACACGAACCTCGTCGTCTTTTGCATAAAGAATTGCCTCTCGAGCAGCTTGAGGAGCTCGTCAAGTACACTGGTATCGACTGTTAGTAAATGTCTCTGGCTTTGAATAGGTAGGTAGGATAATGTCCGGGTGACCTTACATTACAGGCGCGCTAATGTAAACGACCGCCTTCCACTCAAGAGTGTTGAGCGGCAGAATGCTGAAAAGACTTTGCAGGACAGGGGTGTAAAGGAGCACAAAGTGCAAGGCCATGGACATGCCGATCGCGTAAACGAGCATCATGTTCTCCCATAGTGGCAGCGTGAGCAGCGACTCGCTCGACGACAGCGCGTTCATAGCGTTGAACATCTCAATGACGACCAGGATGGAGAGCGACACGGTCGACGCAGACTTGGCCATGTCGTTGGTGAACATGGTGCAGCCAATCTCGGGGAACTGCGCCGAGCAGCGGTGGAAGTTGCGCAGCTGGTAGAAGGAGATCTGCGGGCCCTGCGGGTTGTACATGAACCACCACGCGTACCCGGCGACGGTGGCCACGCCGACGTAGGTTCCGATGACGAGGTAGCGGAAGAACAGCCACCCGCCGATGAGGGGCTCGTCACGCTTGCGGGGCTGGCGGCGCATAATGTCATGGTCGGGTGGGTTGAATGACAGGGCAGTGGCGGGGAGGCCATCGGTGACGAGATTAACCCAGAGGAGCTGGACGGGGATGAGAGCCTCGGGCATGCCCATGGCAGCAGTCAAGAAGATGGAGACGACTTCGCCAATGTTGGACGAGATCAAGTACCGAATGAACTGCTGGGTGTTGTTGTAGATGGAACGGCCCTCCTCGATGGCGGACTTGATGGTGGCAAAGTTGTTGTCGGCGAGGACCATGTCGGCAGCGAGCTTGGAGACGTCAGTGCCAGACCCCATGGCAACACCAATATCTGCCTTCTTTAGCGCAGGAGCATCGTTGACACCGTCGCCAGTCATGGCAACGACTTCGCCTAGAGACTGCAGGAGATCGACCAGGCGTGACTTGTGGCTGGGCTCGACACGTGAGAAGAGAGAGGCGTTCTTGGCAGCCTCGAGCTGCTGCTCAGGACTAAGCTGGTCAAATTCGCGGCCAGTGTAGCTCTTGCCCTCGAGGTCCTCGGACTCGCCAAAGACCCCAATCTGTCGGCATATGCTCTCGGCCGTGTTGCGGTTGTCTCCCGTGATGACAATGATGCGGATGCCTGCGTCCTTGCACTTGCGGATAGAGTCGGGGACTTCAGGCCTGGGAGGATCTAACATGCCGACCAATCCGAGGAGAGTCATGTTTTGCTCCAGTTGAGCATACTCAGCGGTGGTTTTGGCCTTCTTGACAAGAGGATGGCTGGAGATGTCGTCAACAGCGGCGAAAGCAATGACACGGAGGCCACGGTTGCCATACTCGACAACTTCCTTCATAAGCAGGGCGGAAAGCCTTGCGTCCATAGCGACTTTTTTGGCGTCGGCGCCGACCAGCGCGTGGCTGCATCGATCAAGGATCGACTCAGGGGCGCCCTTGACCAGAAGCCTCTCGTCGTTGCCTTTCTTGACCAAAACCGACATGCTCTTGCGGTCACGGGAGAACTCATAGGTCGCCAGGCGTTGCTGCTGCTTCTCGTACCAGGAGCTGGCGTAGTGAGTGCGGTCTTCCGGGTCACAACCTGCGGGAGCACAAGGGCCGAGCTTCTCAGTGAGAACCCTGAGGGCGCCTTCGGTAGGCTCGCCGACGTTTGAAAAGGTACCAGAGCGAGCATCGTAGGCAATCAGAGCATCGTTACAGAGAGCAGCGACCTCGGCGATGCGAAGAATCGTGGCAGACTTTGTGGGGAGGTCCTGTACGGCCTTGCCCTTGTAGGAAATGGCACCTTCGGGTGCAAAGGTGGTACCCTCGACATCAAGCTCCTCCAAGTCAGAGCCGTCCTCCTTGATGTAGACGACCTTGCTAACGCTCATCTGGTTGGTAGTCAGGGTGCCTGTCTTGTCGGAGCAGATGACGCTGCAGCTGCCCAAGGTCTCGACGGAAGGCAGGCTGCGAACAACAGCGTTCTTGGCAGCCATCTTGCGGGTTCCCAGAGCCAAACACGTGGTTATGACGACGGCAAGACCCTCGGGGATGGCTGCGACACCGAGCGAAACAGCAATCTTGAGGTAGTAGATGGCGCCCTTGGTCCAGTTGCCGTGGCTGGGGTCGTTGAAGTGCGGGATGTTGATGAGCCAGACCAGAATGCAGATCACGGTGATAACCTTGGCGAGCTGGTCGCCGAAATCGTTGAGCTTCTGCTTGAGCGGGGTGGGCTCGGAAATCTGGGCGGCGATGCTCTCGTGGATGTCACCGATAGCCGTGTTCGAGCCAGTCAGGACAACGACAGCCTTGGCACGGCCATTGACTACAGTGGTACCGGAGAAGAGCATGTTGACTTGATCCTGCTTGACGGCCTTGGCTTCGGTAACCACTGCGCTGGCATCCTTGCCCACAGACTCGCTCTCTCCGGTAAGAATGGCCTGGTCGACGGCGAAGCTGTTGCTCTCAATAGACACGAGTCTGCAGTCGGCGGGAATCCTATCGCCAACAGCGACCGACACGATGTCGCCGGGGACCAGCTCCTCGGCCTTGAGACGGTGCACATGTCCGTTTCGGAGGACGTTGGCTTCGTTGGCCGAGTATTCTTGAAGAGCCGCGATGGCCTTTTCGGCGCTGCTTTCTTGAGACACTCCGACGACAGCGTTCAGGATGAGAATAGTGAGAATCTAGTGGCGTGGGATTTGTCAGTCCAGGAAACTTGGTGGCCAGAGTGTCGACACAGCAATGGGTAGGTTTGCGACGTACAACTGCAGGGTCAACAAAGGCGCTCCATCCCTCCTCGTCCTCAAAGAGGGCAAGCACAAAGGATACGGCAGCGGAGCCAAGCAAGATGATGACCAACTGGTCCTTGAACTGCTCGAGGATAAGCTCCCATATCGGTGTTGGCGGTTCTTCGGGAATAGCTGTGTAGACACGGGGAAAGATCAGCATTGGGGCCCGGCGCATACTCCTCATGATGTCTGGACTTACCATTTTTGCCGTGCTTAGCCCTCAGCTTTGTGACCTGCTCCTCTGACAAGCCGGTGGCGGGGTTAACACCCAAGTTGCCGAGGACCTTATCGGCCTGTAATGCGTATGCGTTCTCCATGTTGGAGTTCGTATGCCGTGGATGGTGGTGAAAGGAATGGTAGGGAGGTATTGGAGGAGGAGTTGCAAAAGTAAGTCTGGGCGAGCCGGCACCTCGATGGGGATAAGCTCTGCAGATGCCCCTCACGAATTGCAAGCAAGAGCTCTGGCGAGGAGCAGCGGCGGCTTAATGGGAAGCGCCCGTGCAGGCCGTTTGATCTGAAGTATTCGCACGTCTGGGCGTAGCGAGGCAAGTAAGGCAGATTAAGAAGAAGTGAGTGGCGGGTCTAGAATGACAAGAGAGTAGAGAGGCAGAGGCAAGACAAAGAAAAAAAAAAGGATATTACGACGACGACAGCAAGGACAACTATCGCTCTCTTGGCCTGCTTTGCGATTCATGGGGCAAATCAAACAGGCGACTGGCCATAATAGACTACACCCACGGTTTGGAGCAGTTTTCCTCAACGTGGCAAGTTGGAGGTCGCGCTCTCGGCGGCGATGCGGAGAGCTATCCCTGGTGGTGGGGGGCAGTGGTAGCCCTGTAGGCCAATGGGAAGCTGCCCCGATCGCCTGCCCTGGCCCAGGTTTTGCTTTGCTAGATCCGCACTGTGTGCCCAGACCTTGGAGCTGTGAACTTTTGGTACCATTTTCGATCCGATTCTTCCGTTTTATGTGCCGGTATCACCAAATTAGTATCTATTTTGTTTTCTCTTCTTCTTTACCCAATTGATACATCGTTAAAGCCACATAAGTATACCCGGCAACTTATGAGATGCGTTGAATTTGCTTACATCATAGGTCCTCGTTCTACAAGTGCTATAAGACATTCCATTCCCAGCTCCCTTCTTGCTACTTTAGGTACCTTTTGAGCTTTGGTATCACCAAAGCGTCAATTGGCCCAAAGGACAACTCCACACAGTGCAAAGTCGAGCAGCTTCTAGTATAATCCATTCCTGCACGGCATACTACCTGGGGCTCCCACAATCTGCCCAGTAGGGCGAGCTGCAAAAGCGATATTCGGTGCATCAAACGCGCGTCCTGTTTTTTTCTTCTTTTTTCTTTCTCTGTTTCGCAATGATCCCTGCATTTGCGGAATCCAGCTGCTGCTGGCCAAGCTTCGATTTCGGCTCAGACTGCCGGTTGGTTGCTTACCAGCGGCATCAGAACCCGCGTGCTCCCCTCGTTTGTTTCATGGAACCAAGTGTTCTATGAAATTCTACTAGTCTAGTCTAGACGGATGGCCTTTGCTAGTTCATGTATCCGGCAATTCAACATCGGCCAGATGTAGCAGGCTTGCCTTCTTGCTGTGTCGTAGCCAGTTGGCTTCGACGCTGCATCCTTGATGCGGGAGCTTGTGGCCCGAATTTGCCGGCGGACTGACATCCATACCTCGATATAATGTACCTCTACTTCGTCAACATACCATAATAGTACTTCTTGCTGGGAACGGAACGAAACGGTCTCCCATGGAATTCAATTCAACCTAAAATCCTTAAATAACAAAGACAGCCCAATGCCCCGCCCATCAAGTGTCCGGTAATGCCTAGCAAATGTATTCAAACCTTGCAGCACAGCGGTTTACAGTTGCAAGAAGAACCAAGCCAGGTACAGGTTGCCGCCTGGGAGACGAGGCTGGTGACGGACAGGCTTAACATTTATATCAATGGTACAGAGCAAAGTTGGCAGCGACAACAACGTGGCTCAGACAATGAAAGATGCGGTCTACCTAGGCTAGGGACACTTGGGACTTGGATGCACAATATTGTACCATAGTAGTACAAAAACATGAAGCTTATTTTGAATGCATGGGCGACACTCTATATACTATGGGTCGGTAACATAAACCCGAAAAGTAGCATTCGGTCAAGCGATATTGATACATTGTTTACTTCGTGATGAGTCGCGCATGAGCCTCTCCTAGGTTCGATATTAGACTACCTAGGCAAGGCCTCGGCGGATTAGGCGGGGCTGGACTGGTGCTACATCCCTCAAAGCGGGCTTGCTTGCGTCATTCGATCTCCAGCGCGCGGCTGACAGGCGGCACAGGCGTAGGCGCAGGCACAGGCGCAGCACAGCCCAACCTCATCAGATCGCAGAACAACCAAGCATTCGGTGATTCGCGCAAACGACCACCACGCAGCCTCAACGGTTTTACCAACAACAAAGACAGTAGCAACAGCTGCTTTACACGCCGCCAAAGTCAAACCTACCTAGGTACCTACGTATTGCTCCCGACATGGAAACGAGAAACCACCCTCGCTGAAACCCAAACACAAAATATCCTCCGGTCAAAGGCTGCCTGCCGGCCAACAGCCAGACGCACCTCGGTCCACCATTCACAGCCAGCCTCGACAACATGAACATCCGCTAGAAACCTCAATACACACCGTCACTGTCGCCAGCCATGGATCAACATTTTCGACGTGCGGCCACCGGCATGGACAACATTCTCAACAATGTCTTGAGCATGGAGCCTCCGCCCAATACCTGGGGATCCGTCCCCGCTGCTGCCCCGATCTCGCAGACATCGGCCGAGAAGACCAGCCAACTGATGATCCGAGACTACCCCTTCCGCTCCATCGCCATCGTTTCCAAGTCGCGCGCCCTTGTCTTCCGCCATGGCAGCTCCACCCCCGACGGCTTCTCCAACGGCTCCTTCTCGGCCCTGCCAACTCTCCGCTCCCGACCCGGCGATGGCTCGAGCGCCGTCGCCTCCAAGTGCATGGTGGAGTTTGCGCCCAACACCAGGAAGCTGCTGGATGACTACCGCCCGCTCACCTCGCGGCCCATTTACGGCACGCTGGGTCTGATAGCCATGGGCCAGGATGTATTCATCTGTGTCATCACAAGCGCCTCTAGGGTCGCGACCCTGCGGCCAGGCGAGACCATTGAGAGGATCAATGCGGTCGAATTCTTCTGCCTCAACACCAACGAGTACGACGACGTTCTCTCCACCGACCCGTACTACGAGGACGATGGTGCGTCTGTCTACGGACAGGGGCTGAGCAGGAGGGATCCCACCATGGAGCATCCATGTGCCGAGGTGCAAAAGCTGCTGGGCAACGGGAGCTTCTATTTCAGTACGGACTTTGACCTCACAAACCGGCTGCAAGATAGGTGAGCTGTTTTTGACTTCATTTCAGAAACCGTGTCATTCTTTTTTTTCCCCCTTTCCTTTTGCTGACGTTCACTAGACCCGCAGACGCGTCTGCCTTCAACATTGACAATTTTGACGAAGAGTTTTTGTGGAATTCCTTCATGATAGACCCCCTTGTGCAGTTCAGGTCCCGCTTGATAGCTCACGAAAGAGAGGCTCTGGATTCCTCTTGGTTCTTGACGTCGGCAATACGAGGCTTCTGTCAAACCATCACTTTGCCGCAGCCCATAGCGCCGTTGAGGGGCGATTCCAGGACCGGCATGCCCTCATACCTGACCCTCATATCACGACTATCATGCCGCCGTGCTGGTACGCGCTTCAACTCCCGTGGGATTGACGACGACGGCAACGTCGCCAACTTTGTCGAATCCGAAACAATATTCTGGAGTCCATCCGGAGTCGTCTTCTCGTACTGCCAAGTCCGAGGTTCGGTCCCTACCTTTTGGGAGCAGTCGGCCGGTCTCATACCCGGACAGCAAAAAATCACGCTGACAAGGTCGCCTGACGGAACGCAGCCCGCGTTCAATAAACATTTCCAAGACCTGGAGCAGACATACGGGGCAGTGCACGTGATCAACTTGTTAAGCGCCACGAAACCTGGGGAACTCGAGCTTACCCAGGCCTTCCGGTACGGTATAAAGCATTGTCCCTTGAGTAGACGTGGTGAAAAGCAAAGCCAGCAAGACCATGCCCTCCTGCGCGCCACCGAGTACGATTTTCATGCCGAGACCAAGGGTCCCCAAGGCTACGAAGCAGCAAGGCAGATCCGGCACTACATCGAGTCCTCTGCAGATGGGTTTGCTTACTACCTCGCCGAGGTCACCAGGGATGCGGCGGAAGCCAGCAAACCATCGGCATCGCGCTACGTGGTGCTTTTGCAGCAAGAGGGTGTCTTCAGAACCAACTGCCTTGATTGCCTCGATCGTACAAACCTCATCCAAACACTGATCTCGCAGATGGCGGTCGAGACCTTTTTGGGTCACAGGGGAGAGTTCGCCACATCGGACTTTTGGATGCGGCACTCGAGCATGTGGGCAGACAACGGTGATGCGTTGTCGAGGATCTACGCTGGCACCGGGGCGCTGAAGTCGTCCTTCACCCGCCATGGCAAAATGTCGCTTGCCGGGACGTTTGCCGACGTGCGCAAATCTGCAACGCGGCTGTATATCAACAATTTCGCCGATAAGGGGCGGCAGAATACTATCGACCTGCTCCTGGGCCGCATCTACGGGCAGGCTCCTGTTTTGTTATACGACCCGATAAGTGAATATGTCTCCGTGGAACTCTCGAAGCGTAGTTCGCAGTTTTCGTCTACAGAAACAATATCAATGTGAGTCAATTTGCGCGCAATGATTGGAGGTTCAGGGGCTAACGCAATGATCAGCCTGGTGGGAACCTTTAACCTCAATGGACGCACGGAAGGTATTGACCAAGACCTCTCTCCATGGCTTTGGCCTTCCGTGCTCGGGGATAGACAGCCAGAAATAGTAGCTGTTGGTTTCCAAGAAATTGTCGAGCTCAGTCCCCAGCAAATCATGAACAGCGACCCTCGGAGGAAGCAGCTTTGGGAAAACGCCGTGAAGAAAACACTCAACGAGAAGACTAAACTGCACGGCCGAGAAAAATATGTCTTGCTGCGCAGTGGGCAACTCGTCGGTGCGGCGCTTTGCATTTTCGTCAAGGCCTCAGCGCTCAAGAAGATCAAGAATGTCGAGGGTAGTGTCAAGAAGACTGGCATGTCGGGCATGGCTGGGAACAAGGGAGCGGTCGCGATACGGCTCGACTATGCCAGCACGCCGATGTGCTTCGTCACGGCGCACCTGGCTGCCGGATTTGGAAACTACGAGGAGAGGAACAGGGACTATGCGACTATTCACCAAGGTCTAAGGTTTCAGAGGAATAGAGGGATTGATGATCATGGTAAGTTGTGCAAATTCGGCCGCCATCCAACAGTCGATGGATTTGAGTGTCACTGACCGTTTTCCAGATACCGTTATCTGGCTTGGAGATTTCAACTATCGCATTGGCTTAAGTAGAGAGAGAACCATGGATCTCGTCAAGCGAGGAGAGATTGAGCGTCTGTACGAGAATGATCAGGTATGCCCATTGTTCCTTGGACTTGAGCTCCCATCACTTGGTATGAGCGGTTTGCTAACGCGCGCCGAAAAGCTCAATTTGCAAATGGTTGCTGGTCTTTCCTTCCAATACTACTCGGAGGCGCGGATCAACTTTATGCCAACATACAAGTTTGATCTTGGCACTGATGTCTACGACTCCTCGTAAGTTCTCAAAAACACATGAATGCCTGGCACTCAGATGGTGCTGACGAATTGCGGATAGTGAAAAGGCAAGAATACCGGCTTGGACGGACCGCATTTTACGAAAAGGCAACAACATCCGTCAATCCTCTTATGACTCGGCTCCCCTGCGTTTCTCGGACCACAGGCCTGTATACGGAACCTTTGAATGCACAGTCAACATTGTGGATGAAGCGCTCAGAGAGCAATTCTCGAGGGAGATTTACGAACGCAGAAAGGCGGACATGGGCGACGCAATCAGCATCCAGACGGCGGACACGGATGACGAGGACCTGAAGGGATACGGGTCCATCGAGCCCGGTTTGCCGCCGGCTAGTACCGACCGGCAAAAGTGGTGGTTGGAGAACGGACGCTCTGCTAGATCGAACGTCGCCCCTCCTAGGCCGACTGCCGCATCGCACGTCACGGTACTTAACCCCAACAGGGCGCCGAACCCATTCGTGCCGACAGAAGAGCCGGATTGGGTGACGGTTCCCAGGTCAGACTCGAGGCTAAGCAACTCATACTCGAGCATCTCGACGAGTCCGTACGAGCACGTGCCGCCGGCTTTGAAGCAGCAGCAAACGGTAAGGAAGCTGCCACCTCCGTACGACCCGTCTGCTTTGCCAGGGCAGTTTGTCAGGAGACCGACGGGACCTGGTGAGCAACATTCAAGCTCAAGTTTGCGTAATGAGACGCCGATCTCTGCGCTTTCCGCCCAATTCACGAGGAGGCCGAGCGCACAAAGCGAGCACATGTCTGGCTCGTCCTCCAGACATGAGACGGCGCCGCCACCGCCACCATCACGAAGACAAGTAGCACCAGCGCCCCCGCCAAGCAGGTCTTCCACATTTCCGGCGAAGACTCCAACCAAAATCCTGCCCCCGCCGTCGGACATGATGGCGAGGAAACCAGTTGCCGCACCGCCGCCGCCGAGACCTGCGTCGGCTGCTTCCACGGCGACAAAGTCGAGCATCGGCCCGCCACCGGTGGCCAAGAAGCCGGCACATCTCGCCGGACTAAGCCCGGCCGGCAGCCCAACCATTGCACAAAGCGATCATGTGGCAGTTGCACAGAGGCCCAAATCACCGGGCAGGGCACAGGATGGGCTGAAAGGCGTCGTGGGGAGGCTCGGCGAACGACAACAACAACAACAACAACAACAACAGATGCAGCAGGTGACACCCGTTCGGGGGGCCGATGGCTCGTTCGTCAGACGGCAGATTGCGTCTCCGCCTACTATGAGTGAACTCGGGATCGAGAGGTCGGCGGCGGAGGTGGCAGGGCCGCCGCCGCGACCGAGCAGGAAGCCAAACATTTCGCCCCAGGTGCAGCCGAAGCCCAAGCCACCAGGGCTGAGGAGTGAGCAGACGGCGGTGAATAATCAGTTGGGACAGGTGGGCCGGCAGCAGCCTGCAGTATCGGCAAGCTCATCGAGGGGAAACGTTAACCTCATGGACAATGATGTGGATGATCAACTTGGTGCATTTCAAGCCCTGAAGCCCAGCTAAAGGGCGGGATGTATAGGCACCATGGGTTTACATGTTGGGTTGTATAGATGTGATTTGGACAAGAAGGCGCTGGTGGTGTGTTTTTTTTTCGGAGTATTTTTTGTTTATGCTTTAAAGCGAGGGCGCTTCACAGGGATTGTTCTTTTGGTCCTTTGTGTTTTGACATATGCATAGACGACAGCGCGCGATGCGGTCTTTTCGATGGACCTCTGCGGCAAGGGGTAGGATATAGCTGGAATCAAGGGACAGGATGGACGTAATACATGTTGACAAAAGCACCACGCAAGCCATTTTGTGATTTATAATAACAATAATAGTCAACTGCTGTTAATACAAAGGCGAAGGCGTTTGAACACGATAACTTCTTACACTGCTGTAACACGGTAGTGGGATTTCCATGCCCCACTTCCCCGCATTTATTTTCATGAATGGGATCCACATTCACTGCGTGGAGAAACACGGCGGAAAATTACAGTAAATTCCGACGCACTCACTGTTGATTACCTAATTATAACAAGGCTCTAGCGGGAGCCGTCAATGAATGACACGAAAGGCGTGGTCGGTCGGGAATTCCTAAAACACACAAAAAGACGTAATTGTTTTGGGAATTGTTTCCTAATTACAAGCAGACAGTGTAGGTCTCGTATCAAAAGTATCACCTTTTCCTGCTTGCTTATCTTTGGACACCGAGGGCACGTATAAATATATTTTCCCAACCCTTTTTTGCTGCAGCGAGCGCCGAAGCCACGTGATCAGGATAAATCATCCTTCTTGTCTAGACTAGTCTAGGCATTGGCTAGTCTACCCGGAAGATGCATACACTGGTTGGAAGTTGGGGCATCTACCGTTTCGCGTCGACCCGAGCAGCGAGCGCTTCACGGCCAGACAATTACCCGTAGTTGGAATTTCTACATTATCTTGTCCTGTTCTCCCCATCTGTCCTTGGCCATCCTCCTCCCCTTTTCTCCCTTTCCCCTTGTCCAGTGAACAATCCACAAAGCTCTCAACTCCTCCATCACCAGCAAAAG
>JASAOQ010003741.1:735-12570 GCA_031306065.1 Pseudopyricularia cyperi | reverse complement strand
AAAAAAAAAAAAAAAAAAAAAAAAAAAAAAAAAAAAAAAAAAAAAAGCAGAAAGACCCGTCGGGCTGTTGTAAGATGGCCCACAAATGAAGCGAGACGGTTGGTTGTGCAAAAGTTAGAAGAGCACATCTGGCTGTCCAGAAACCCCTTGCTTCTTATACTTTATGAGCTCCGGCAGTAGACGAGTCAACCTAAACCAGCTGCCCAAAGATAAAGGGCAGACGGATAGCATTCTCTTTCCCACCGGCGGAGCCCCGCCCATCTACTACAACAGTGTTTTCATAAGAGCATCGCATTAAACAAGGGCCACGTCATGGTCCAGGTTTTGAAATTCAGCTCAGGGCACGCTCCCGGGGCTGTTGTGTCGTCAAGGGGAAACAAAAAAAAATAAAAAAAAATAAAACCAGCGTGGGGCGGCACTCAGAATGCCGGGTTGTTTTGTCTGTAAAACCCCGAGCCGGATCGGAAGCCAAGACCAAAGCCCGGTTAGATTCCGGCCCTTTCTGGGTATCGGGACCTTCCGCCAAAACTTTCCACCGGATAGAACGCCCAGATCTGAACCGGATTGGGAAAGCAATTCTAGCCCGCATCTCGGCTTACTCCGTGCGAAAACAGCACGATACCGTACCTTGCATCGTCGGGACAGGGGAGGGGTATAGTTGGTAGTGGAACCCCGCCTACAATACACTGTAGTGTGAAGTAGTACAATGAATGGAGGCCAAGCTTTCTTATCCGCAGTTATCAATCCCCCCCAATCATTAATTCCCTGAGCACGAAAAAAAAGTTACGGGGCGGGGGGAAACAAAAAGTGCGGCCACCATCACCACCAACCCACAATCCCAACAACAACAACAACGCCCTCGTCCCGCCATGGCATCCTCCTCTTCGCAACACGTCCTGCTCTCCCCCGCCGAGCTAGCATACCTGCACGACTCACTCTCCCTCACCCCGCCCATCCGCCCCGATGGACGGACACCGACGCAGTTCCGCCCTCTGACGGCCGAGACGGGCATACTGCCGGGCACCAACGGCAGCGCGCGCATCTGCTTCGCCGACGGGACCGAGGCCGTTGTCGGCGTCAAGGCTGAGGTCGAAAAGACCCGGCTGCCCTACAACCACGACGAGGAGGAGGCGGCCGCCAGGTTGCTGGCTGCGGCTACGGCAAACGACGGCAATGACGACGACAACGATAACGGCGAGGTGCAGCGGCCTGTCAACAGGGTCGGGCGGTCGGACTGGGTCGAGGTCTCGGTCGAGATCCCGGGCCTGAGAGACGACGACGCCAACACCATCTTTCTTTGCGAGATGCTCGGCGAGGCATTGTTGGCTGACGGAGAGTTTGCCAAGAGACTGTGGATCAACAGCAGGTTTCATTGGAGGGTCTATGTCGACGTGAGTTGCACGTCCCAAACACGGCAGCTGCGGGAGGGGCCAAGCTAATCAATCTGCTCCAGGTCATCCTCATATCTCCGCCGCTCTCCTACCCATTACCGCTACTGTCCCTCACTATGCACCTAGCCCTACTAGCCACACGGCTTCCACGCCTCAAGTCGGAGGGCGACGAAGATCCTTTGTTTGACGACGACTGGGACGTGTCGCCGTTCCTGTACCCGCGCAACAAAAAGTCCCGGACCCTTGCAGGTTCCCAACCTCCAATTACACTTCTAGTGACTGCCGTCGCCGACAACATTATCTTCGATCCGGCCAAGGAGGAGCTGGCCGTCGCAGACGTGGCCATTGCCATCTCTATTGCTGAGGCGCCGGCCGCAAAAGAAGCAGGTGAACCCGACGAAATGGACATTGACTCCGGGGCAGTGAAGCCTTTGAGCTTGGGTGCCCGAAACTTGCGCCTGCTGTCCATCCGCGTCATTGACCCTCCCTCGAGGCTGACGCCCCCTGGAGCACCAGACGATGCGGCAGCGGAGACCGCTGCTGCCATTGTACCTGGGGCAGCCGCTCCGGCAGTCCCAAGGCAAGCTGAGGCTCGTACCACAGATACTGTAGCGGTGGAAGGTGTCTGGAAACCGCCAAGGGGCGGCACGAAGTTGGCCGTCATGAATGCTATTATACAAAAGGTGCTAGAGAAGGGAGGTGTGGCTGATGAAGTCTTGGACGCCCTGAATAATGTGGAACTGTCCTGAGGGCATAAGAATCGGGGGAGCGGCAACGTCGAATTTTGTTGTCACGCCCATAGTAATGACGTACAGGCATTTGCGTAGATATGTGCCCCCCTCATTGGAGGCAGCTTGTACATAGTGCACTTTAGAAGATACCCAAGAGCTTCTTCCTTGGTTCGTTGGTTTTATTGTTTTCCAAGGAAGGTCCTGCGGTCAGTTGCTGTTCGGGAGACGCAGCATTAGCAGCGGCAGCTGTTTCTTGCTCTTCGGGGTCCACCGGGTCGGGTTTGAACCACCCCGCAACACCATCCCTTTCATCAATGCCGTGTGCCTTCCGGTATCTTCTGCGCTTGAGCACATCGTCGACGGCCTTTTCTCGTTTGGCAGCGACTATCGCTGAATTGTGGAGGGTCGTGAGCCTTATGGCGTCAACGACGTGGTAGATTGAATGAAAGGGGTGCCAGAAGAGCTCGGCCCAGGTAGGAATCATCTCCCAGTATGGCGAGGTCATCTTGAAGTTCAGCACATAGGTGTAGATGGCTAACATAGTCAACACGCCCTATACCAAAGAACCGATTGGTGGATTAGTCAAAGGTAGCCTGACTGAGAATCGTCAAGAGCAAGATGCGGACAACGTACGATTGAAATGTATGCGTGCAAGTTCCGGTTGTGGATGATGCGATGTGCCAAAGAACCCTTGGGCGGCGGCAGACCCGGGTAGTCCTTTGTGTCCTGGACCTTGATTTGCTCGGACGAGAGCTCCCCGCCGTAGGTCCGCGGGACATATGCCTTCTTTGGCAGCCTGGCGCCATGGGAGGGTGGGACAAACTTTGCGGGCTTCTCGAGGACCGTGTGGCGAAGTGGCTGTTGTTTTTGCTGCTGCGGGCTTGCGGTGGTCGGAGGCTTGGTAGTCGAGGCGAGCCGTACATACGCCGGTGTCTCCGGGGATGCAGATGGACCTTTACGAATCCCGGTCCTCCGATGCGGCCCGCGCTGCCATAGTTGGGCCCTCTGCGGGAAAAGCCGGTGTGGGAGAATGGCGCCTGCCGAGCTCATGGTCAATGGATTATCCTCTGTCGTACTCAAGACACTCAGCCGTTTGTGCAGTTGCCGATTAGTGCGGACCCAATGGCGCGAGACAGGTTCAAGCTTTTCGATTTCGAAGGCAGTCGTAGGATGGAAATTTCAAAGACCCACCCAAGCTAGGAAATAGTTCGGTGCGTGCCGGATTCTTCTCATGTGGAGGCAAGGCGGCCTGACAGCCTGTGGCAACGCGACTGTGGCTGGGCTGCTACAGAAGTGGCTGATATAACGCCAAGACTATGTTAAATAGTACGTCAGTTCGCTTTGCTATCCGGATTTTTCCGGCAGCTGATTTGACCATGCCAGCGAATCATTGATGCGGCAATTACAACCATCAATCCGCTGTGACCCACTAGTTGCGCGCGCGACGCCTTAGATCCCTGCTTGTGACCCGATCCCGATCAAAGTAGAAATTGTGTTTTTTTTTTTCTCCCTTTCCGGTTTCTTTGATCTTCACCATCCTGCGCTCTCCCATAGACGTTGTGTTGCTATAGACCAAGCGAAAGGTTTCCACCCAAGTCCTTTCTACCTCATCAACTCATAATACAAACACTCCAAACCATCACAATGGGTTTCTCTGAGGGTAAGCTACTCACTCCTCCCCAAAGTCGCAAGACACCCGAAGACCGTCCTCCTTGACTCCTCGGCACAGGCTCGGGTATCTGAATAAGTCACCCACCGACGCCACGGAGACGCCCTCTTGAAGCCGGATCATCGACAATGTCGACAGGCACGTCAAAGGGAGATACAGGTTAGCCATTGGGGGCACTGGCTGTCGTGGCCAACTCCTGGCGAAAGAAATAAGGAAGAACCTGTATGAGCTCCGGCTCTCGTCCTCGTCTTCGTCGGTGGTGATCGGCCACGCAACCTACACCTCCTGTGCCAATGTCGCCAACCCGCACTCTTGCCCTACTCTTTGCCTGCAGGATGAGAGAGCAAAAATAGTCGGCTCAGGGGTCGCGCGGGCTGGCGCAAAGCTGCCAGCGCATCGCATTATCATAATGCGCACGAGACCTGATTTCTAACTCGGAAAATCTCTTATCTTCACAGGTAACGCCAAGAACGGCGCTAAGCTGTTCAAGACTCGCTGCGATCAGTGCCACACCGTCGGCGAAGGCGGTGCCAACAAGATCGGACCTGCTCTGCACGGCCTGTTCGGCCGCAAGACCGGCTCCGTTGACGGCTACGCATACACCGACGCCAACAAGCAGAAGGGTATCACATGGGACGAGAACACCCTGGTAAGTTTCCCCATCCGAATCAAGATACTTCCTTTACTCCCGGATAGTCGAATTGTTGCTGACTAGTACCTGTCTCCCTCTCCTTTCATAGTTCGAGTACCTTGAGAACCCCAAGAAGTACATCCCCGGCACTAAGATGGCCTTTGGCGGCCTGAAGAAGGAGAAGGACCGAAACGACCTGATCACGTACGTCATTTTCCAGCGTCTCCTTCGACCCAACTTAACTCGCGATGGCATTCTCCTTCTAACAAAAACATTGTTGGTCAACATGCAGCTACCTCAAGGAGTCGACCAAGTGAACGATTGCTACGACCACCATAACATCAACACCACCTTAGACGACTTCAGCGCCCTTGCGGCATGTACTTTTAATGGCACATTTTGTTTAAGCAACGCATTAGATACGCAGGGAAGACGTACGAAAAAAACTGGCCCCAATTGTGTATCAGTAGACTAGACGTAGTTTTACCGCATCGCTTCGTCAGAACGTCGAACCGGGATTTTCCACTCCAACAAAAGTTTCCATCATCATTTCATCAGACACATTATGCAAGTTGAAAAAAGCGGGATTTTGCGGGAGTTATTTAGAGTTCAAAAACGTAAAAAATAGCTTGCGTCAAGTCATAGATGAGCAGATATACGAGGTAATTAAAAGAACAATAATGATAGATGGGCATTCAACTGTTCAACAATCACCATTCGGGCCAGAATAATCCGCTACGTAGAAGTTCTCACTTCATCGCCTCCATATACTTGTCAATGTCCTTGACGCTTGGCTTGACCTCCTCCAGCGCCCGCTCCCAGTCCTCTTCTGAAATGACAGGCGCATCGTCCTCGTCCTGCACCCGGATCATGCACGCCTCCGAGGCCGCAGTGAGCAGCTGCCGCAGGTCCGCGCCCGTGAACCTCGCGCACCGCGGGTCCCTGGCCACGCGCCGTATGGTCGCGCGCACCGCCTTGGGCGCCTCCCCTCCCGGTACCGTGGTCTCGTAAATAGTCCGCAGTATGTCGCAGCGGTCGTCGGGCGTCGGCAGGCCCACGTATATGTCCGTTCCCAGCCTGCCGGGCCTCCTGATGGCCTCGTCGATAGAGTCGGGTCTGTTGGTGGCGCCGATGACGTAGATCCCCTGCCGGTCGCCGACGCCGTCCAGCTCCGTCAGCAGCGCGTTGACCACGCGCGACGTGGCCCCGGACATGGTAAAGTCCCTCGTCGGGACCAGGGCGTCGAGCTCGTCGAAGAAGAGGATGCAAGGGGCCGAGGACTTGGCGCGCGAGAAGAGCTGCCGCACGTTGTACTCGGACTCGCCCACGTACTTGTTCAGCAGCTCAGGCCCCTTGATGGAGATGAAGTTGGCCTTGGAGGCGTTGGCGACGGCTTTGGCCACCAGCGTTTTGCCACAGCCGGGCGGGCCCCAGAGGAGGATTCCGGCCGAGGGCTTGATGCCCAGCGCCGCGAACTTCTCGGGCCGCTCGATCGGCTGCACGATGGCGTACTCAAGCTTCTTGCGGACGTTGTGGAGCGCCCCGACCTCGGCCCACGTCGTGTTGGGCACCGTGCTGAAGCCCTCCCGCTTGGCGGCGGGCTGGATCCTCGCTATGGCTTGCTTGAGGTGCTCAAACGTAATGCACACGTCGTCCTCGCTCTGGCTGTCCACTTGCATTTCATGCAGCTCGAGCGGCAGGGGTTCGGTCGTCTCTGCCGGGGCCGCCCAGGGGAGTTTGATCCTCTGGAGCACGCCGGAGGACTCGGTCGACCCCTCCGCCAGCTTCTTCGCGATCTTGGCCGTGTAGACCCCCATCATCGCCTCGCTGGCCGCAAAGTCTACCGCGGTCGCGAGGTCCGCGCCGACGTAGCCCGGCGTGAGCCTCGCCAGCGCGGTGAAGTCGACGTCGCCGCCGAGGCGCTTGTTCCTCGTCATGGTGCGCAGGATCGATTCCCTGGCCGCCTCGTCCGGCATGCTCATCTCGAGCTCCTGGAACCGCCGCCTGACTGTTGGCTCGATGCTGTCGGGCCTGTTAGTGGCCGCGATCACCACGACGTTCCGGCCCGGCGACGTGCACCTGACGATCTTGTCCAGGCCCTGGCTGATCTCGGACGACATGCGGACCTCCATCGCCTTTTGCGCCCCGTCCATCTTGCCCGCCACGACGTCGACGTCGTCGAGGAATAACAGGCAGGGGGCCAGCCGGATCGCCTCGTCGAACGCCTCGCGTATGTTCTTCTCCGACTCGCCCGAGATGCCGCTGACCAGCGACGTGGCCGAGACGGGCACAAAGGCGCACTGGAGCGTGTCGGCCAGCGCCCGCACCACGGCCGTCTTGCCCGTTCCCGAGGGCCCGTGGAGCAGGATCGCGGCCTGCGGCTTGTGGCCCATGCGCGCGTACTCGTCGCCCATGCGGAGCGGCAGCACCAACGGCTTCTCGAGCGCCTCGAGCACCTGCGAGATGCCGCCCATGTCCTCGAGCTTGGGCCCGTTGAAGGCCTCGGGCGCTACCGCCGTCGCGTCCCTTACCGGCCGCGTCCTGCGCTTCCGCTTGAGCTTAGGCTCGCCATTCGGCAGCCTCTCCGCCGGCTCGTCTATCTCCATGATCACCGGCGTGGTTTCGGTCCCCGAGAGTGCGCCGCTCAGCGGTGTGGCGACGTCCCCGGCTCCGGGCGCAGAGGGCTCGGTTTGTTTGCTCCCGCCAAAGTCCCAGTGCTTCGTCATCTGCTTGTTCAGGAAAAAGGCGTCCCGCTCCCTCTTTGCCGCGGCCTTGGCTTCGGCAGCGGCAATCTCCCTCTCCAAGGCCTCGTCCGAGTCCCCGGCTTCCTCATCGGCCTTCAGCTCCTCTTTCCGGTAGGTGAGCACCCGGTCTATGGAGTCCTCCAGTGGCCTACGCTTCTGCCTGGCCAGACTCGAGTTTGACGATTTGATGCTTTCGTAAACAGACGTGACTGTGAGCCGGCTGCGACGATTGCCCTCGCCCTCGCCCTCTAGTTTCTTCACAATTTGGTACACGTCACGATCGACATTGTGCCGAAGCGTGGTTCTTTGCCTGGCCATCATCTTTACGGCCAGTCAAGTCGTTATTGTGAATGCATTAATTACGTGAACGGAAACAAAATGTCAAAATCTTTTTTTTTCTTTTTTTTTTGTTTTGGGTGACATATCAAAATGCAGGTGACCCCACAGCCGCCCCACCCACTTAAAATGCATCAACAAATGTACGCAATTGAAGTAAGCAGGCAGGGAGGTAGGGATAGAGACACAAATAGCATCAATTGTACCTGTATACCTAGGCAAGTTTTAGGTAATTACCATAAAGCAAGTTGTAAAGGCCTGCTACCGCCTTTAAGTAGTCCTCACATTTGTCTATAGCATCAAACACACAAAGTATCTGGCTCGGGCAGACAGTGCTTGAAAGGCAGCTTTTGGGTCTTTACTTCATACAATCAGTAGGACCACAGCCCATACCTGGACCCGCGATATCATGGAAAAGCCAGCCCAATCACAAGAACGCCCAAGCATACCTAAACATGCAAAAGAGAAAAAGGCACGGAGCCCAACGCCGTCATAATATGCAGCAAACCGTCACTCCTTTGCTCATATAATTACAGCTCGGGTTGAGCCTCTTGTCGAACCCTGTGTATTCGTAGATAAAGGAGTAAAAGATGTTAGATGCGGGTTGTAAATCAGTAAAACAGTGATTGCAAGACAGTTGCTTCATCCAATCTCATCAAGAGGGCCGAGGCACCCGGAACAGGACGGTGGCTTTTCCTACGCGCTATCGTCGATTGATTTGATGCGCTTCTTGGCAAGCTCGAATAGAGAGAAGAAAACTGCGTTGACAGCACAGGACCGCCCCATGGACACGCCGAGACCGCGGTACATGTGCTTCTGGAAGAACTGTATCTTGACGGGCTCAACGGCTTGTCCTTTGGAACGCATCAGGGCGTTCCGCTGATAAATACTCTTTGCAGAGTCAATCGGATCTATGCCGTAAGAGTTGCGTCAGTATAGGTTGGAAACTTGCAAGCAGGGAAGGCTATGCTCTTTGATTGATATGAGATCAACTGCTGGAATACTAACAAATCAACGCCCAGGAAACTATGCCACATAGTCCGCCGGAGATGAGGACTGGTAAAGGAGTTGAGTGATTTGTGCCAGAAAGAGTGGTGAGGATCTGCTTGGCGCTTTCGTAGGTCATGAAGTACAGTCCGGTACCCACGGTGTCACGCACTGAATTTGTTAGCCATCTGCATGTTGCCACTGGCGCAGAGTACTCTTACAGAGATGGAGCCTATAGCCTGTGTATAGACCTGTATATCCCCTGTGCTTCACAATGTTCTTCATAGTCTGCCAAGTGCCCTTGTTCTGGTAGCTGGCTGCCACTGCGTAGTCCTTTGGGTTGGGACAGTTCTTGCGGTCCGAGAGCAGAACAGAAACTTGGGCACTAAGCTTCGAGAGCTCAAAGGGGCCTGGCTTTCGGAGTCAGATGAGCTGCTGGTGTTGACTGGATCCTCGCATCGTCCTTTGGAGGGCTGGCAGCCGAAGCAGAACACTTACAAGCCAACACAGTGATTATAGATCCCGCAGTTGCACCAGCAGCCCCAATGGTCGAGACTGTCCAAAAGTTGGGGTAGTTTCCGCTCGCTCGCATGTGACCAACTATGTCGATGCCGAATTTCTCCTTGAGCATTCGAGCGTAGATGGTTCTGGATCTGTTATATATGGAGAGCGAGAACGTGCGCACCACAGTGATGCTTATCATCGGGGCAGTGACGCCTGAGGTGCCGCAGAAACATCAGCAGTGCCTGTTAGCAACTTATGCTCAAAATGCTACGAAAAACTGGCCGCGTTGGATAAGTCTCGTCTGCAAGCTCAACCACTTGGTTTTCAAGCTTAGAAAAACGGAGCTTGCCGCTTGGCAGGTCCCTTCAGTCAAGGATACAACAGCTCCAACGCACCTCTGAAGAACCCTCTAAGCTTCTCCGTCTGGTAGGTATGGCGTACACAGTCGACGAAGCCCGAGTACTTGTAGGTCTGCATGCGAGTCTTGACGCTGTCTAGGGGGAACGCAGCGGCAGTTGAGAGCGCACTTGACATGCTAGCCGCGACCTCGGTACGATATCGCTTGGCAAACTTTAGCAACGGGTTTTTGCCGTGTTGCTCATGCTGCTGCTGTTGCAAGGACTCCTGCCGCAGCTGCCCGTCCCTTCCCAGCGCCAACCCATTGTTTATGTTCTGCTGCTTTCCCGGTTCTTGTGGGCAGCCACTCCTGTTGCTGCTCTGTGAAGGCATGTTCACTCTCGGCCGGGCGATGTCGTGGTCACCATATTGGCCGTAGTGCTGAACTTGGTGCTGGGCGGCGGTGGCGGCGGTAGCTGGCATGCTTCCGTCCCGGCCCAGGCACACTCAACCAGCGGCCCCGGTTTCGCCCCTAGACAATGATCCCACAGGCCCAGCTGGACCTACCGGGGATCAAGGTCTCTTGACGCGATCGCGGTCAACCAGGGGCTACAGCCAAGTCCATCCAGGAGCCCGCTGTCACACAGGTCTCGAGAGGAAGGGAGGGATTCGGGCCGCTAGAGCCCAAAGATGAGTCGACACCGGAAATGCAAAGGACGCGAGGAAATTGAAAGGGAGAGCTCAGTCGGTTGATGTGCAGCGATCTGACGTAGGGGACGTTCGACGTGCGGGGTACACAAGTTTCGTTGTTGGGATGTCTGCGGTGGCAGTGAAGGTTCGAATTGAGCGGTCCGTTGGTCAGGTTGCTTCCACACTAGGTATGTGTGTACCTAAGAAAGAGCTGTACAAATAGAGCTTTCGGGATGTTTGGCTGGTCGTGGTTGAGAGAAACGTTCGTGATAGCGGGAATGCGTTGCTGGGCTGTTGAACTTTGACGTGTCTGGTGGCAACTGATCGGTCTGGCCGGTGTTGTACCTGAAAGATATGGTAGGCGATGATGTTGACTTGACGGGAGACAAAGGTCCAAGACAGTGAGTGTGTTGTATCCCAGGCCGAGAGCTTTTGATTTGGTCGGAATCCTGAAAGCTTAGCTGTTGTTGGGGCGGCAAAGTGTAAATCGTATGTCGGCTCGGCTGAAAGAGCTAACGGTAGTTCGGTATGCTCACGATCGGGGGGTGGGGTCAGGGTCAGGGTTAAGCAAACAGCCAAGGAACACCTCCCGCGAATCAAATAGGAGAAGCGGAGCACGCCCGGCCTCAGGCTCGACGGCGTTGGCATACGTTGACAAAGGATTATCTAGGCTAAATCATACTATATACAGCGGAAGATTATCAATTACAGTATCAGTCTGGGGTCCTTCGAAACGAGACTGATGATTTATGGGCTAGCCTCAGCTCACCGGCCCCACGGGCCGTCCATGGATGTCTCCTAATGTCCCTTACGGACTATCCGCCAACAGCATCTTTGCTCCCGTTTGAGGGTCTCACACAAGTCTGGCCGAAGAGCCAAACCCGAAAATACTTGAATTGACTGCGTGCGCTTGCCCAGGCTTTATCAGCTTTGCTTCAAAATGGGTCGCTTCTCTTGAGCATGACAGATCCATGCATATGCGCGAGGTGGTTCGGAGTACAGATTGATCAACCCGGTAGGCCGATGTTAAGGCCCAAGTCGATTTTCCAGGCCTGACTTCTTGCATCAAAACCAACCTTGTCACTTCAAGCAAAGCTGCATGGTGCGATTGAGCATATCAATGGTTCGTTCGTAATGTGCAAAAGCCGTCTTGTGGAAGTGATCGCTATCACGGTCGATGAGTTAGATACCCGCACCGCACCGGCAAAGGTCAAGCAAGAAATACTCACTTTATATTTGGCTGTTTGTTTCTTAGTAATGCGATTCTGTAAGAAACGGCCTTTTGTCTTTGTCGGTACCACGCCACGTGCACCATGTTCTTGACGATTCTGTGCGCAAGGCCGCGCTCCCTTGCCGCCGTCCGCAGGAAGTGCACCGTCCTCCGCATCAGTCTAACGTCGAAGCTGCCGGCACGGTCCCTGAAGGCGTCACGCAGGTGGTCGCGGATCACATAGCGCGCCGGCTTCGAGTACATGACGGCTTGCATGCTTGCGCGCCAAATCGCCCGGTAGCCGTGTATGATCTCCGCTTTCGACATGTTGATGCTGCAGATTCTGGTCGTGGTCGTGACTTGTTCACGAAAGATGAAAGGATAGTCATAGATGCGAAGTGGGCCTTTGGCAAACACAGAAACGCGAGATTGAGACCAAGTCACGTGCTATCAATGCTGTCGGCTTACTTGGGCTTCCACGACACAACAGATATTTTGGTAACTTTCCCATTTTAACAAGTCTCTCTGTGGACTCCAAGAGCCCAGAGATAACAGATGCTGTCAAACGGAAACGGAACGATTGGGTATATAGCAAGCAAGGCATAG
>JASAOQ010003735.1:6172-17334 GCA_031306065.1 Pseudopyricularia cyperi | reverse complement strand
TTTTCTCTTATTTTTTTTTTTTTTTTTTTCTTTTTGTCCAGACTTTCTGATGTAAAGCTCTTACCTATGCCCCGTCCCGCATTACACCCTCTCAAGTCGGCAATCTGTATATTTTCATGAAATGTAGTACCAGGCAGACCCTTGAACCATTCAAGAAAGCGAATTGACTTTTGATCAAAGCTATCGCCGTTCATTGTAGCTTGCCTGCTTGTTCTGACGACAAGTCTTGATGCATCCATCTCCAAAATTTGCAAGTGGGTCACTCACACACTACATTACAGCAGGTCACGTGGAACATAGATAGGTAGGTAGGTACCTATGAATTTTCTGTCATGGATGAACCTCTCATCAAAAGTGCCTCCCTTTAATGGTATATTTTATTTTAGACCAAGCGGGACAACCTTTTACTCTGAGGTCACTGTATCGCAGCAATCTGGACGAATGTGGCTGGATATAGCCGCGGGTGGTGGTATCAATGGCTTTGGACAGCATCCGCGATAAGGAAAGACCCTTGGTTGCAGCTAAACGTAAATACTGTTTACAACGATAATTATTTACTACCTGTTCTAGCTTGTACGATATGTCAACCCGGCTGGGACGGATATCCAAAGAGTGGCTGAGTATCTCTGTTCGGATGGTTCGGTGGAGGTTGGTGACATCCCAAAAGTGTTTCTTTGCAACTAATTCGGGTTCTTTGCAACCAGCTACAGCAACTAGGTACGTGCCTAGGTATGTAGCTAAGTACCCGGTACCTTACATTGGGAGCTTTAGGCTAGGTTGTTTATCTTGAAAGCAATCCGAATCTTCGGTTTCCTCCGACCTGCGCCAAGGGTCACAGGTACCGGATTTGTACCGCATAATACTATAGTCAGGGAGGTATCTTCTTATTCCCCACACCAGTTCTGGGCGAATGTTACAGCAGGGGTACCCAGTATAGCAAGGAGGCATACGAAAAACCATGGTGATACTAGGTACTTAGCGTGCCGGCACACCGGTAAAGTCAAAACACCTTTGCTGGAGCAACCCATAGTCCAAGTTCAATTCATCTGAAAGGCAGAGAACCGGCTGAGTCTTCCGAGCCATCGTCGCAACGAGAGCTATTCCCAGCCTAGATGTAACAATGGTCAGCTCATCTCAGTCCGACCAACGCCAAGGGCTTTCGTGCTGCACCGCACACAATAACAAGTCCCAAGAAACAGAGGCAAACGTTGTGGCGAGTAATGCCTCCAACCTCAACCCCCGTGATACTTGTCGGTGTAAACAGCACGGCTAGTCTCGGCGACGTCGACCCCCTTTCTCACCAAGAACTTCGCCACAACGAGGGGTGGCATTGCCCTGGCTCGCCTGGCAGGATAAAAGTAGCAACATTCAACCTCTATATCGACAGGTCATCTGTCAATCTACTATGATAGATAAGGGGCCGGGCCTTATAGCATTTCATACCTATACGCATATTAAGCACAGCTATCACTGATACCTGAAAGGGATTCATCAAGGATGTTTGAGCTGAGGGCATTCACAGCCAAGCTGTTGCCAAGGGGCCTGTTTGAATCCCTTTCCACATGGACGAGAGAAGACGGCACCAATGACATGTTGTACTGATCCTGCGAACAATCCAGATGTCGAGGAGGCCGAGCGGCCACATGGGTTTACGAATCCACACAAAGAGCAACAGTCGCTACAGCACCAGGTAAGCATCACACTGAATTATCGGTGGACGAGGGCAACTGGAGACGTCTTTTCAATATCGGGGGGCGGCGGCCTTTGTATTCATGCTAGTCTAGACACCGGCGAGCTGCGGCGAGCAAAGACCCCCATTTCGACATACAGATAAGTAGCAAAGACGATATCGCATCCGCCCCGGTGAGCCGGGCGGCCGGTCACGGAGCCGCCTTTGCTCACCGATGTATACCCTTTAAGCGACGAGTTTGGGTCTTGACCAAATCTATACAGGGCTGTCGTCCGGTTTTCGGCTCTCCAAGGATGCCAAGGATCTCAAGGGGAAGAGAGCTCAGGCTGCGCTCCTCCCGCCTGATAGATTGGGGAGCTTCTCCTAAAAAAAGACGCTCTAGATCATACAATACATATAACATACACAAACAAACAAACAATCACGCAAACACGCAAGCAAGCACCGAATGTTCCATCAGGAGGCGGCACACGCGCCAAGATCGGGGAGGAGTCGGGACCCTCTTCATGTCTGTGCGAGAGCGTTACGTCCATATTGCAGCTGAGCCTGTCCGTCAATGCCGGTGGGGAACATGGCGAGTCAGAATAGCGTCCACACGTAGCTCGCTAACCCTTATACTCACCAAGGTTGCTATCGCCGAACGGCAATCTCCAAGTGGATCACCAAACGGGTTCCCACGCCGGCACATTCCCAATTCGGCTCCATACACCGGGCCACCGGGGGGGGCGCCAGGCCGCCAAGGGTCCTCTACTATCTCTGCTGCGGCCTCCTGCAGGGGAATCTGCGCCAGACCAGGCTCAGGAGCTGCTGTCACTGCCATCGTGCCGAGGCTGAGGAGGCGAGCTTAGGCGATACTGAGTACCTACCTACACGTAGCTGGAGTCTGGGGGAGGACTCTGGAGAAGCCGGACGGAACCCTGCACAAGGGGGGTTCGAGGAACGTTCGTAGAGGTGTTCGACTTTATACTCGATATCGAGGTCGAGATGTGTATAAGAAGGCCTCGAGATTCCCGACTTGGAGATGTTTTTTTTATTCTCTTCTCCTCACCATCCGGTTTCCTATCAGTCTTTCTACTACATTTCCTACATTTCTCTCTTTTTTTTTGTCTCCCTTACTTTCCTACTCTCTTCCATAAGTCTCTTCGACTCTCTTTCATCTCAGCGTGACCTTCAGCATCACCTTCTCTCTTTTTCCAGGTCACGAATCTTGTTTTTTTCTCTTTTCTGAACTTGAACTTTTTTTTCATTTCTTTTTCACGAAAACAAAAAGATACCCATTTTCAAGATGCGTTTCACTTCCGCTGTCGTTCTTGCCCTCACCGGCGCCGCTGCCGCCACCCCCATCGCCGCGCCCGCCCCCGTGCTCCAGAGCGGTGACGTCGTGGTCGCCGACGCCGCGGCCCTCGAGAAGCGCATCGACCCCATCACGGGCACGATCCTGGTCACGATCGGCACGGCCGCGCTCGAGACTCTGGTCGGCATGGCGGTCGAGTCGGCGGTGGACCTGATCAAGGACCTCTCAAGCTGGAACACGGCCCGGGAGGAGTTCACCAAGGCCACCACGCTCGCCATGTGGGAAAAGGCCGACCAGGTGGCCTTCTCGGCGGCCATCTGCTACAACATGGGCTACAGCCTCAAGAACCCGGACGGCGTCGACGGCCTGACTTCTGTCGAGCTCAAGCAGGGCCCGCTCAAGGTCACCTTTGACTGCTTCCTGCTCAAGGCTGGAGACAATGCGCTGTACACCAAGGGAGATGGTGGCTTTGCCAACGTAAGTGACCAGGAATCTTTTTTTCTTTCCTTTTCTTTCTTTGTCCTTACTTTGATCATGTTTCAACCCATCCACCTGCAACAAAAAAAGCTAACCTGGACTCTCTCTTCCCCCTTGACAGATTGCCGTCCAGTCCAACGACCGCTGCACTTACGACCCCGAGACTGCCGACCTCACCTGCATCTAGATGTGTGCGGAGATGGAAGAGCTTTGGCATGAGATGATGCTCCATGGAGGAGAACAGGAAAGGGTTTTTTTTCGTTTGCCCATTCTCGCGCACCGGTGCTTTCGGACGCTTTTCTTCAGTGTGTATGGCATCGATGAGACCTCAATGGTTGGTTTGGCGATCGCTACAAAGCTTTCTGGATATATACTAAATTCTTTTCCCAGTCAATGATGCAAACAAACATACAGTCCTTGAAAACGATGCTTGACCCCCTTTTTTATTTTATTTTGCTCCACTTTCGTAATATATCGCCTGGTTCCGAGATTCTGGCATGGGAGTCCTCGCTGGTCCGGGGTTGGAGGATCTTGATATCCATGCCATTTGTTGAGATGAAAGCTCGTTATGAAAGTAACACCCCCTGATGTGTGTCCATGTGCCGTGTAACGTCGCCAAGGTCCCACAACGACGAGCGGGGACGACCCCCCCGGGCATTGAGACTCTGAGCCTGAGGAATTTTATTTTGAGTTTCTGAATGGAGTGGTTCATCGGAGATCGTTTCTTTTTGCCTGTTTGTTCACCATGTTGGTACTTTTTTGGTGTTTGGTTTTGGGGTCTTGATGGGGTTTTGATGATGATCTGTCATATGTCACGATACTATCCAGGGAACTAACGCCTGCCCGGTCTCAGGGTAAGCGGATTCACCCTTCGACCCTACTAACCTACCTGCCTAGCCTACTGGTAGTGCGGACATGATTCCTTTCTTACGACGTATTCCCCTCCAAGCCTGCTCACGTGACCGGCACGTGTCCCCGATGGTTACTCCCTTGGACGATTTCCTATCTGGAAAACGCATGATTTTGCTGGGAAGAGGATGCGAGATAAAGATTGATATTGAACCATCCGGGCTCGTTGTTATGATTATAGTTACATGTTGTTAATTATCACCATCTTGATTTGACTTCCGAAGTGGGAAAAAGTGGCTGGATGTTATGGCAAACCTGGGGGTCAATACCATTTATCCAAATATATTACAACTTCAAGTGTGCACACCACTGTTTTCTCTACTATTTGCACCTTTTTCCAGACAGTCGTTTAGGAGTGAAGGTAGCTGGTCTTTGCCTGCATCCCGTCCACAGAGGATTGACCGTGTGGTTTGATACAAGTCGATTCTTACAAGTTGTGTTGGCAGGCATCGAATTCGACAGACTGCTGCCCTATGTGGCACAGTGTGACGTGGTCAGGCCTGGACGTTGTAAGTCGTTTGTGCCGGGGTTCCCAAAGCTCTTTTTCTTTTTCTTTTCTTCTTTTTGCACCCAGACAAACAAAGTTCATACCGAGGATTCGGTCAAGAGAATGCACCGGTCCTTTTTAGTGTAGACTTGTCGAAGCAATGAGGCTTGCAATACAAAGGCTTGGACTGTGGATGCAGCTGCTAAGGTACAACCTACCTAGATACATACCTACCTGCCTGTACTGTATGTACTTGGCAACTGAAAGCTTGAACCGTGCCAAGCGACGTCATCGTACATCGTGGCAGCAGTGCTCTTCAGGCACCGAGGTCGGGCATATTCGTTTCTTATTATAAAAAAGCAAAAGCATCTCTTTTTTTCATGTCGAGGGACACAGATTTGGATTTTAGTTGGTCAGCGGGGAAGGAAGTTAAAAACAACAAAAAAAAAAAAAAACAGAAGAGACGAGTCCAAGTTGCCATCTCGTGCCATCGCCTGATGTTGGCCCGGCGGACAGACCCCAAAACACAGAGCAATGATATCAGCACTTTTTGCTGGCGCAAAACATCAACTGGTCCGGGTCCAGATCACCTTGGCACCAGGGTTTGCTTGGCGACGCTGCCAAGAGCGACGATGGGAAGAAATGCTTGTTTAACTTGGCTTGTTTGGCTGGGGGCTGTTGATCCGAGATTGGAAGTGCCAAAAGACGCTCCTCATCAGGCCTAGTCCACCGAGAAGATGCCCGGCGGTGATGAGGTCCTGCTTTTTTTTCGAATGGTGTCGTCACCAAAATCCCGTCCGTCCGTCCGCCCGACCGTCCGGTTATGGTTGGATAGATGATAGGATGGATGCAAAAGGAGAACATGCCGTGATGGATGTGACTCTTTGACCAAATAAATAGAGGAATGGCATCTCGCAGCTAGTTAAAAACCAAGCAAGGTACGGGTACACAATCACATTGACACCAGACCGGATGATTAAAGATGACGATGATGATGATGATGTCTGCCCCCATGGCCAATGAGGCACAAGCATGCACAATGGAGATGATAATAGAACAACTTGTAAGCGCCCGGCGGTTATTTGTGGGAGAATTGGATGCATCTGACTGTACAATTTGTTGTTTGTACCTTGACTTGGGCTAACATTCCTGTCTGCGGTGCAACCACTATCCCCTTTTACTGTTTATCCCGTTGCACAGGTTGTTTGTTGTCTTGCTTTTTTTTCTTTTTTTTCTCTCTCTTTCTCCCTCTCCCTCCCTATTCCACCCCGTGTCCCGTTTTGTGTGACTGCACTGATTGTCTCGGCCCAAGCCAGCTTGTCTCCTTCCAATTTGGTTGGTACCTTGGGCCTCCCTCACCCTCATCCTCACCCTACACACACCGCGCTCACACTTTTTTACTTTTCTGCCTTGATAGCCTAGGCAATAACATCCTCTTGTCTCCCTCTCGCAGCATTTCGAACGGCGACAAACTAAAAATACAACCCGTCAATGGTTCAACCGTTGACATCTCCATACCATTTTCTCGGTAACTGAGGTGGCTGTCCTCGTTCACCTCCGTCGTCATTCTCTCATACCTATCTCTCCAAAGAAAGCAAGCTTGGCAACCATCCCCCATAGAAACCATCATCACCGGAAACCACGACAACGCGTAGATCTATCGATATCCAGTCGCGTTTGGGCGCGCTGCCTGCCCGTCCACCTTAGTAATAATGGCAGATACTACTCCAGCAAAAGATACAGAAAAGGTCAGAACGAGCGATGACAAGGTACGATAGCTCCCGATATAAAATCCCATGGTGGACAAAGTGTCAAGGTGGCGCAGGACCCCATACACACATGCCCTACGCATTTGTTGCCGCTTAGCCGGTCTCCCCTCGCCAGTCATCACTCACCCAAACTGACCTGCGTCTTGCCAACCACTCTCCCAGTCTTCCGATGTCACCAAGACTACCACCGATGGCAAGGCTGCCCCTGCCAAGCCGGGTCGCGGCGACTTTGCTATCGACCTGGAGGATGCCCTCAGCCCCGACCCGGGCACCGAGGACATGTTTATGAGCAACGACAACCGCTTCGCATTCTCCCCCGGCCAACTTTCAAAGCTCCTCAACCCCAAGAGCTGGAACGCCTTCTATGCCATCGGCGGCCTCGCCGGTCTCGAGAAGGGTCTGCGCACCAACCGCAACGAAGGTCTGAGCGTCGACGAGACCTCCCTTGATAACAGTGGCGATGTCGCGTTTGAGGATGTTGCCGTGAAAGGTACGCCTAAGCACGGCTCCGTGTCTGACGACCTCATCGCCAAGGCAGCAAAGACCCAAAATTCCGACGCCGGCGGCAAGGGAGGCCACGCGCCGCTGCCATCAATCAAGGTTGAGCCTGGCTCGCCTTTTGCCGACCGGAAACGCACATTCAGAGACAACCGCCTGCCCGCCAAAAAGTCAAAGTCGTTACTGCAGATTGCTTGGGAGACATACAACGACAAGATCCTGATCCTCTTGACCTTTGCCGCTCTTATCTCCCTTGCTCTTGGTCTGTATCAGACATTTGGCGTTTCGCATGAGGACGGAACGCCCAAAGTAGAATGGATTGAAGGCGTGGCCATCTTGGTGAGCGAGCAGATTTTTCCCGACCACATTGTGAGTTAGAAGGAATCTTATTATTAACAACGATCACAGGTGGCCATTTTTATCGTTGTTCTTGTCGGAACCCTCAATGACTGGCAGGTTAGTTGCTATACATCAGACCAACACAAACATCGTGGCGACACTGTGGGAGTGGTGCGGGCGTTTTGCTAACCCCCCCTCGATATCTTCTGCCTTCTAGATGCAACGTAGCTTCAATAAGCTCAACGCCAAACATGATGACCGCCACGTCAAGGTCGTACGCTCCGGAAAGAGTGTCGAGCTGTCGGTTTACGACATTCTGGTTGGCGATGTGATGCACCTCGAGACTGGTGATTTGGTACCCGTAGATGGAATCTTCATCCAAGGACACGGCGTGAAATGTGACGAGTCCTCGGCCACGGGCGAGTCTGACTTGCTCAAGAAGGTCCCCGCAGACGAGGTCTTTGCTGCCCTGAAGCAGATGCACGAGGGCAAAGGAGACAATCCCAAGATCGAAAAGATGGATCCCTTCATCATCTCGGGCAGCAAGGTCAACGAGGGAACCGGCACCTTTCTTGTCACCGCAGTTGGCGTGCATTCGAGTTACGGCCGTATCATGATGACGATGCAGACCGGACAAGAGTCTACACCTCTCCAACAGATGCTCAACAGGCTTGCAGACACTATCGCCTACGCCGGAACCGGCTCAGCCCTTTTGCTGTTTCTGGTTCTTTTCATCAAGTTTCTTGCAGGTCTCCCGACCAACAACAACTCTCCGGACCAAAAGGGTCAACAATTCCTCCAGCTTTTCATCACTGCCGTCACGGTTGTCGTCGTCGCCGTCCCCGAGGGGTTGCCACTCGCCGTCACGCTGGCCTTGGCCTTTGCCACTACACGCATGACCAAAGACAACAACCTTGTGCGCGTCCTCCGCGCTTGCGAGACAATGGGAAACGCAACAACCATCTGCTCGGACAAGACAGGAACATTGACACAAAACAAGATGACGGTCGTTGCCACCACCCTTGGCAACTCAATCAGTTTTGGCGGCACTGACGCGCCGCTCGAAGAGCCCCAGGATGGAGAGAAGGATCGGAAGAGCAGTTCCGAGTCCCCTATCCGCAACGTTCCCATCGAAGAATTTTCAAAGACTCTCAGCCAAGCCACCAAAGATATTTTGATTCAGTCCAATGCCGTCAACAGCACAGCATTTGAGGGCGATCAGGACGGAGAACACACCTACATCGGCTCAAAGACAGAAGTAGCCCTCTTGACCTTCACCCGCGACAACTTGGGTGCAGCTCCCGTGGCCGAAGTTCGATCCAACTCCGACGTCATCCAGGTGGTACCTTTCGACTCGGCACTCAAGTATATGGCTACCGTTGTAAAGCTATCCGATGGAAAGTACCGGGCTTACGTCAAGGGTGCCAGCGAGATACTGCTCAAGCAATGTACTCAAGTGCTGGCGAACCCTGAGTCTGATGAGCTGACCACTGTCGAGCTCACTGACGAACTCCGCGAAAACTTCAACTCCACCATCACCTCGTATGCCGGCCAGACACTCCGTACAATCAGTTCTTCGTACAGAGATTTTGAGAGCTGGCCACCGGCCGAGGCCGCAAACAGCGAAGACCCACGTGCTGCCGACTTCAACAAGATCCACTCCAACATGACGCTCATCTCCATCTATGGTATCAAAGATCCCCTTCGTCCGGGTGTCGTTGAGGCCATCAACGACTGTAAACGTGCAGGCGTAGTTGTTCGCATGGTCACCGGTGATAACATCTTGACAGGCCGAGCCATCGCCAAGGAGTGCGGTATCTATCGCCCCGAGGAGGGAGGAATAGCCATGGAGGGTCCCGAGTTCAGGCGCAAGAGCGAGGACGAGCTGAAGGAAATCGCCCCGAAGCTTCAGGTTCTTGCCCGGTCAAGTCCCGAAGACAAGAGGATTTTGGTCAAAACCCTCAAAGAACTCGGCGAGACGGTTGCCGCGACTGGTGATGGTACCAACGACGCACCGGCTCTGAAGATGGCCGACATTGGATTTGCGATGGGAATAGCCGGTACCGAGGTCGCCAAGGAAGCCGCTGCGATCATCCTCATGGACGATAACTTTGCAACCATCGTGAAAGCCATGGCTTGGGGACGCACAGTTCGCGACGCTGTCAAGAAGTTTCTGCAGGTATGTGGCCCTTGTTTCTTAGCCACTTTTTGTCACTGTTGCGAGTTGAGACCTGCGCGTCTCTTAAATATTCCACACGGCATGGGCTGACTGTTGGTTTTAGTTCCAACTTACGGTGAACGTCACCGCTGTAGTGCTTGTGTTTGTCAGTTCAGTCTCTAGCTCTACAGAGGAATCTGTGCTGAACGCCGTCCGTAAGTAACAAATGGCATATCAAGAACTACCGCTATTGCTTGACGACGCCTGCTAACCTCGCTGCAACAGAACTCTTATGGGTCAACCTCATCATGGACACGATGGCAGCCTTGGCATTGGCGACTGGTAAGTAAAGAGAAGAGCTTGTCGTGAGGTGCACGCTGACAGGAATGTGCACTGTTATAGATCCGCCACACCCAAGTGTCCTCCACAGGAAACCAGATCGCAAAACGGCCGCACTGATAACTCCTACCATGGCAAAAATGATCATCGGTCAGGCCATCTGCCAGCTGGTTATCACTTTGGTACTCAACTTTGGAGGCATGACCCTACTGGGTTACGACTCCATGGAAGATGGAGAGATCAGGTTGAACACGCTTGTTTTCAACACCTTTGTGTGGCTCCAGATCTTCAATGAGATCAAGTGAGTGCTCCTCGCCCTCCAGACTAACAGAGAATTGACACTAATAATTGGACTTTCTTGCACCAAATAGCAACCGACGCCTTGACAACAAGCTCAACATCTTTGAAGGAGTCCTCAAAAACTACTGGTTCCTTGGTGTAAACTTGGTCATGATTGGTGGACAGGTTCTTATCATCTTCGTGGGAAGGGAAGCCTTCAAGATCGTACCATTGGACGGCAAGGAATGGGGAATTTCGATAGGCCTCGGCGCCATATCGATCCCCTTCGGCATGCTCATCCGCCTGTTCCCCGACAGCTTGTTCCTCAAGATGCTCCCTTACGCGATTCGTCGGCGGTGGGTCCCCGAGACTATCACTTCCAAAAAGGAGCTCGAGAAACTCAAGGTGGACCAGGAGAAGGATGCTAAGAAGGCCGCGGAAAAGAAAGCCAAAAAGGCCGCGAAGAAGGCCAAGAAGCACAGAAAGAAGGGCACCGACGAGGAACAGGGCGAGGATTCGGACAAGTCTGTATCACCCGCGGAGCATGACGACGACGATGATCGCTTCCACAAGGCCCCGCTGCGCACCCTTTCGTCCATCCGTGGCAACAGGGCTCGGAATCACAGCTTCTACGACGGCCACAGAGGCTTCCACCAATACGTCCACGACCAGAAGGTGAAGGTGAAGGCCAAGGCGCACACCATTGCCCATTCGGACGGTAGTGACAAGGATGTAGCGGCAAAGGCAGGCCCTAAGCGCAGTGCTACGGAACCGCCGCCGTCGGCCACATGACGACAACATCGCCAGACAACTTGGACTGAGATGAGGAATAAAGGACAGGATACTGGGGCTTGAGGGAGACACGAGGAGTGTCAGTACGACGCCGAGCTCAGTTCCTGTTGTCTCTCTTCTCGTTGGTCGCT
>JASAOQ010003733.1:0-20204 GCA_031306065.1 Pseudopyricularia cyperi | reverse complement strand
GTATTGGGTTTCCCAATCCCCTGCCCAATCAAAACCGGAATATTTCGTTTGTTAATCAATTATATATACCGCTAAACTATTATATAAAATATTCGGGTTTTGCAAAACGTTTTTTTTTAAGTCGGAAAAATTTTTGAATACCGCGGCCGTTCGGCGACGGAAATAAATGTTGGAAAAAAAACGCGGTTTTTAGCTAAAACAATATAAATTAAATCAATTACAAGAATATTGCTAATCGTTATAATACCGATTTTATAACTTCAGAAATAAATTTGCTAAAGTGTAACGCGATTTAAATGATTAAAAAGCTGGTTTGTAAAGGTTCTGGCTAACGAACGCGATTTCAGTGTTTTGGCCGATTTCAGACTTTTGGCGCCCCCTATATAAGAGGGCCCACAACGTACAGCCCCCAGGTAGACTAGCATACGAACTCGGTACAAAAGTGGGGGGGGAAATAACAACAACAATACAACCACCAACACCAGATCCTCATCACAGGTCACCGTCACCACAGGCACTCTTCAAGATGCAGACTTTGGCAAGTCATTGCGTTGATGAAGAATGTACCAAGCGTCGGCGTACAAAAACCCTCTTTCCTGGACCGTAGTTCTTGGATAAAGAATCCTACCACCGCGGACCTGCACCCGCCTGCTTGGCGAGGACGGACAATACACAATGATACTTTGTTATTATTCCCTTTGGTTCTCATAAAGACCATTGTCCTTTCTTTCACTCTAGTCTATCACATAGATACAACAAAAGTCGCCTTTGATACGAAATACACACATTTTTGTCTGGCTTCTTTGTTCCTCGTTTGCCCTTACGGCCTGATCTAGGAAGATAAATATAAGAACAAATAAAGCAACAACTATCGCCGACAATTCAATGTTGCAAGCTGTCACTCTGTCATCAAACACGAAAGATCTACACTAGCACTTGTAAAAATATCTCAAGCTCAAACTGTCCGAGAATACAGCCCTGATGGATCCAGCATCGCTCAGCATCGTTGCCGTGCGAAGCCGCAGTCAACGACGACTACATGGACCCAAGGCTTGTGAGTGCAAAAGGGACCTGTCTCGCTTCTTAGGCCGCGACGAAAATGGCCGCTTATTCGTCGATGAAGGGGCCTTCTTCAGCTGGCTTGCTTCGGAAACCGACTTTCACCCTCTGAAAGACGCTCTAGCCTTCCAGACGACGCGCGGTTCGCTCGAGATGACGGGAATCTGCAACCCAGGCGATTTGCTGACTCTTCTCGGCCGTCTCGAGTCTGGCGAAGCCCCCGCCCCGGCCGACGGGAGACATGTCTTTGTACTTGTTTATCAAGTTGCGACGACTAACAGCACGCTTTTCCCTGACGGCCAGCGCTCCGAGGTAGTCCCCAAAGAGATCCCTTCCAGCCACCAAGCACCGGCCTCCCCAAGGAAACAGCCGCCGCGCAGACACTCAGGTCTACCGCGCCCAAGTCGTAGGCGGGAGGGGCCTCCCCTGAGATCCCAGTCTCGGGCCTCATCTTCTTCTTGCTCGACCTCTGTAGGCGCCTCACCTATCAGTGTTACTTCATCACAGACCACCTCGTACTCGTCACCAAGTAGAGGGGTACGCACTTCCACATTGGGTAGGAACTTACAGGTCCCGTCTGGCTCTGGAATGGCAGCACTGCCGACTCGATCTGTTCAACGGGCAAAAACCACAATCAACGCAAGGACTGAGACCATTGGTGCGCTGAGACCCAAGTCCCGGCCCAAGTATGTTACGGCCAAGGCCGGCCCTAGCCACACGGCAGCACCTCGTCCCACCGACAAGATTGAGGTCGACGAGGATTACTCAAGAGTCGACGACACCAGCATCGACGCGACCCTGGGGAGCTACAACAACGATGCCTCCGAGGATGCATGGCTGAAGTGCCTAAACCTCTTTTGCATCCCCGCAGCCGAGTACGCAAGCCGCGAGGCCAGGATCAAGCAGGCATCCAAGACTCAGCACCTGCCTATCAAGAAACTGCACGGCTTCAAGGGAGGACTATTCGACTATCAAGTCTCTGCCGTGTTTCAACTTTTGTGTTTTCTGCGCAACGGCGTCCGCGGCGGCTTCATCGCCGACGAGATGGGCCTGGGAAAGAGCATGGAGGTGCTGGGCATGCACTCGGTTCTTTTTTCGCTCAAGAGCATGGCCAACGACAGTCTGCTGCACCCAGAGAAGCATTCGTTCTTTGGTCTGCGCTGCAACGCAGAAGGGAGGTACATGATAAAGTGCCCATGCTACAGTCCCCTTTCGAGCGAGCTTGCTGATCTTGTTCCCGACGGACCAACCGGGATCCTGGCCCCTTCCAGCACCTGCGAGCAGATGTTTCAGACGGCTAAGCAGAAGCTGGATCCCAAGATATTCGAGGTGCGGCTCGTAGGGGCCGCCGCTGGATCAGAGGGAGCCCTTTCTGCCGTCGACTGGCGTGCTTTGGCGTCGAAACCCGTCGAAAGCGCCGTTGCAGGAGAGTCCTTCCGTAGGGGCTGCTCGGATCAGAGCAAGTTCGTGCTGGTATGTCCAGAGACCGCATGCAAGGACCTACACAAACTCATGCCTGGCGCCGTGTTCATGGATGAATCCCATCAGTATTCGCAGGAAGGAACGCCAGTGAATCGATGGCTGAAAACGCTGCGGAGCTGTGCAGTGCCCGAGAACGGATCCCCTCTCTTGTATTTTGTAGGAGGGACGCCAGTTGACGGGACGCCGGCCGACCTCCGTCCACAGCTCGCGGTTTTACTGGAGCGGCCTTCGTCGAGCACAGTCTCGGCAAAGGCAACAACAATAGCAGCGCCGACAGTCAACTCCCTGGACGCGGCTATTGCACGATTCGACGAGCTGCAGCAGAGGATGAGAGATGGTCTCGAGGTTTCGCCAATGTCTGTACGTCAGTACCGCAAACAGCTTGACGGGATCCTTCAGCAAGTCATGATGCGTCGATTGGCAACCGACTTCTTCCGCGGTCGCAACATCGCGCTCAAGCCCATGTCCGTCAATATCCACCAGGTCCCGGCACTGGGCAGGGCCCGAGCCGCCCTTCAGCTCTGTGCCCAGGAGACCCGGTCCCGCGTGGTGGAAATCGTGGGAGCAGAAGACGAGAAGCTCATAGAACAATACCTCGGGAGTGACCGAGGGGAGAAGGTGCTGGAAAAGCTTCGCGTGGCCAGCTTCTTCCCCGAGACAGCCCGGGCTTTCCTCTCCTTTCTGGAGAAGGATATCGTCAAGGCCATGCGTGTTTGCAAGGGAAGCATCCAAAAATCGTGCTACTGGGATTCCGTCGACAGGCTCACGTCCAACAGCGCCAAGCTGGACACGCTGAACAAGCTACTTCGCACCATGCTCAACGAAAAGACACAGATCCCCCAAGAGCACTGCCGCGCCAAGAAGATGTGCATCATCACACCAACCGAAGCCGAAGCGATGCTCATATTTGCGCACCTGCAAAAGACACGAGACCAGCGACCGGCGACGCCGACAGCGTACAAGGCAAAGCCTGTCTGGCTTCATAGCGCCATGTCGAGCAGTGAGGGTGCTGCGGTCGTCAGCGACTTCAAGAAGCATGGCAACGTGTCGGCCAACATACTTGTGGCTCCGCTATCGTTAGCCGGCACCGGGCTGGATCTTCCGCAAGCGAACTACCTCGTCCTGACGGGGCTGGGCTGGAACAAGCGAGACAATAAGCAGGCCTTTTACCGCATTCACCGCGCGGGCCAGCGCCTGGATACACACCTTCACATACTCGTCAGCCGCGGCAACCCAGCCGAGCGGCGCATATGGGCTGCGCACTCTGGGGGCAGAGCCGCCAGAGAAACAGCCTGGGAGGTCTTTATCGATGAGGAGGCCATCCCTGACGACGAGATGCTAGATGTGACGGCGGACGCGGCGGGAAATGTAGTTTCCGGCATCTCCAAGCATATTGTCCCGAAGTAGGAGGGTCAAACCGACAGACTATCGGCCTGTCAATGTGATAGAGTTGTACGATATATGTATTACCCACAATAAATTTGATTCTACGAGATCATCTGCTCAGCGGGCGCGTTTTCAAAACTGTCTTTGGGATATCAATAATTTGATGAAAAAATTAGTACAATGTTATAAGTCGCAAAGTGCCTCCCCTACTAGCCGCCACACGATCCACCAGCAACAAGCAACTACATATCAAGTAGCAAAGCCCCAGGCCAAAGCGTGAATATACTCCCACATCCTGCGATGCTCGTTCCCCTTGACACAAAGATATCACAACATCCTCTTCCTATCTAGGCGGCAGCGCCACTGGTCGCTGCAGCAGGGCTGGCTGCCTTTTCGGTGACTTGACCGGGCTCCCGAGCTTCGAATCCCAAGGATGCAAAGTCGGTGTTGCGGTGTCCGAGCATGAGGACGAAGCCTACAACGGGCATGCTGAAAATGTCGAGGATGCCGTACCAGATGGCCTCCGAGTCCGGGTGGACGATGTTGCCGCCCTCGCAAAGGCCCCATGCAATCGGATAGAACAACCAGGCCGCGACGACGAGCATCGATGCGGTCAGGTAGGTGCTGCCCACCGAGCCGCCAACGGCAGAGGCATATTTGCGGCCGGGAACGATGAGCTGGTAGAAAACGAACCACTGGGCTGCCATACCGAAGGCGAGCTATAGTTTATATGAGTCAAATTAGCAAGTGGTCGCTGGTTTTGTGACTACGTTTCTCCTGTGCCACTCAAAAAAACAAAAACAGAACATGACAATGATGATGTTGCCACTGGGGTTACTTACATATCCCCATTTGTATGTGGTCTGCGTCAGTGCGCCGACCAACAGGCACACGTTGAAGATCTCGACAGCCATCATGGTGGTCAGTGTCGTGGACAGCGGCACGCCCGAAGACATCATCAAAGCCAGGACCACCAGCGGCAGAGACACGGCCCAGTCGATGTACCGAACGTAGAAGATTTCACGCGTGCCGGCGGCAAAGGTGTAGGCGCTGTCTGGGCGCATGAATTCGGCCTTGATGGGCACCTGACCCAGGCCCGAGGCCATGCTCCAGTAGCCGATGGCGGCCACGAAGCAGAAGAGGGCAGAGGTCTGGTGGAACACGCGATGCGAGAGCGGGTTCTTGACGGCCGCACCCGTGAAGATCAGAGCCGACACTGCCATGATGGCCGACACGGCGAAGTACCAGTCGCTGCCATGATTTGAGATGGCCGTGTTGGCCTGCTCGCCGATGACAGAGTTGATGTTGAGTGCTTGGTTGCCCGACATTGTATCTGTCAGCGCGTGGTGAATGAGATGACCAGGTATCGCAGTCTTGTGCTTTGATGGCTGATATTGTTTCCCCTTTGGAATGTGACGGGAAAGGAGGGAGACCTCGGAGACTGATAGAGGAGGGTAAAAGGGTATAGGTCCTATGACAAGTTGGAAAGGAGGGTGCAGTGCTTATTTCTATGTCTTGCCTATGTCCACATTTTGCACATAGCCCTCTTGGAATGGTCCGATATATGCTCTCATTGTTCCAAACCGGGCAACTGGGAACCACAGCATGGATTCCATGAGCTGATCTAGGCCCGATCACGCCGAGCGGATATACCGGATGACTACTACTTATCACCATCTTGCTTTCTCCCTCTTTCCAGCGCCGACTACTTCTTTGTTTCGTGGAATCGTTAAGAGTAATGCACGGATGAGTGGCGGTTATGTAGGTCATGGGACTGTTTGTGGGTGACATGGAGAGATGCCATCGCCATCCATGAAACGTGTTTACGTAGTACTATGTAGAGGTATCGGCAAGCTTTGACATAGGGTTTTTCTGGCTTTCGTCCCAATGGTCAGATTCAACACGTACCAACATAGTATGTAGTGCGGTAGTACTGCATACATGTTGAAATAAGGTTTGTCGTGATGATATAGGACGAGGCCCTTTTGGTATAATGGTGTGCGGAGAAAGAGCTTATGCTGTTGCATCCGTATAATCCGATGTGTTGATTTGTGCGCAAATCCCATGACCTGCGGCAGTGACACTAAGGCGTGATCTTTCTCAAAAAGGATTAGTTTGACCCCTGGGTAAAATACACGAAAGGTATTGCTTTGCTTGTCAGCGAGTTGAACTATCTAGATTTTGGTGAGTACCTTTGGTACCAGTACACCCTCTCTATAATCACGGAGTTTCCGGCAGACTCAGTAGCAACGAAAGTTTTAGCGAAAGCGATGGAACCTTCTTTCAGGCAAAAAACCTCTGCGTTAGCAATATTTCAACCATCCAAAGCTGCCATTGGGAGTAGACACCAGTGCCGTGCGGGGATATCCGATATCTGCTTCTGCTGCAAAGCAAGAAACCAGATCGTCAGCCAGTCACAAGAATAGGCAACTAACAGTGTATCCTTTCTCGATCATAGCAAGCCAAACATATCACGCCTGGTAACGCCGGAACAACTGGGACATCTGTTGTTATACTATGTAGGTGGGCATCTTGCTGCCACTATGGCATCCAGTGATGTGCCTTGTAAGCCAGGGGCATAATGTTCGGTCTCGAACAACTCCGCGAGACAAATGCAAAGAGCGTCCGGTTATTTTCATGTTTCATGAAATCAGACAAACCGCTTCCATCTTTGGATGAGAAATGTGCGATCAAAAAGTACAAGCTGAGTACATGTTTAGCTGGTGAAACATGCCGGAAAAAAATAAGAAGAAAAAACGTGTTCGGATGTATGACCACAGTCAAGCACCCACAGCCATGGCAGTCTCGCCCAGCTTCCTAATCTCCTCGGCCAAAGTTACAGAGCTGATGTACTTGCGCCTGTTGTGCTTGCTTACTCCCTCGTGCTCTTGGTTCCACTCCACTATCTCCTGTATCATGCCGTCCATCGAGTTCACTAGCCCTTCGTAGCCGATACCGCCCTCGGAAACGGGCTTAGTGGCGTCGCCTTGGTGGTTGGCGATCAGATGGGTGGTGATGGTGAAGAGCGGCGGCTTGAGGTGCTTCAAGTTGCTGTCGACGGGCGGGACGATGCCCCTGAGCCGCGGGTAGCGGGCCGGCAGGAGCGAGAACCACTCGACGGCGTGAGCAATCATCAGGATGACGGCCGGGCAGATGATGCGGACCGTGCGGAAGGTGGTGATGCTAAGGTAGCTCATGGTCGACCACAGATTCCGATATGTAATGGGTGGGTTGGGGTCCGTGACGGTGAACGGTCTGCCGGCCTGAGGCAGGGAGGCTGAATGGGGCATGTCCAGGACCGCTTCCAGGTCGAGATGAGCGACTGCGCAGTTGATGGCATGGATGTATGACTGAGCGATATGCGGCGTCCATCTGAGTTTTGTTTGGCGCATGAGCATCAAGTTTCTGGCTCGCTAGATGATAAGCCGTCGGTTTGGTAGGGCAAGAGGACACTTACGAGGGAAACAGCCCCATGGCCAGTGGACTGCCGATGATGTTATCCGTAGGGTTTCCGTAGATGCCATTGGCAGGACGAATACCTAAAGCAAGGTCAGTTTAATGACAAGACTTGTTTCGTAGGGTACGAGGATCAGCATACATCCAGTCCTCATCTTGTCGGCGTTGGCATCGCAGACTATCCGCTCGGCGACGGCCTTGCTCGCAGGGTAGTTTCCAAAGAACTGGTCGTGCGGGCGAAGCGGCTTCCAAAAGTCACTCTCGTCCAGCAACTGGACGTACCATCGTGGCCCCTTGGTGAGAAGCTCCCACGGCGATATCCAGTACTCGACAGGACGCACGCTCAGGGATCCCGACGAGGTTGAGATGAAGACGTCAGCGCCGGCGGCCCTGGCGGCCTCGACCAGGATGCGGGTGCCGCCGATGTTGACCTTTTCGCACAGGCCGAAAACCAACTCGGAGCGGTCCGACGGCACGATGACCGCTGCCGTGTGAAAAACGGTCAGGGGCAGGTGCTTCACGGAAGTGGGCCAGGGGCGAGCAAAGGCCTCGGCGACGGCGGCCTCGGAAGAGATGTCGGCCTTGACAAAGTCAACCTCGGAGGCCGGGCCGACCACCATGTCGTTTCGGTGCGGCTTCTGGAAGTCGACGATGCGGATGCTCTCGGGCGGCTGGCCACGGGCGAGCAACAGCAGCACGAGGTAGCCGCCGGCCAGGCCGGAGCCGCCCGTGACCACGTAGCGACGTGCGAGCTGCGGGGGTAGCTTGTGGGCGATGGAGCTGATGGTCATCGGCCTCTCTTTGATGGCTTCGTACTTTTCCCGCATCTCCTGCCGAGTCCATGGCTTCTGTGCTGCCTTGGCAACGTTTGCAGGGGTGCGGCACATGGCCAAGTTGACTATGAAGAGATACAGCAGCGCCAGCAAGAGGACCAGAAGAACGGTGGCGACAAAGGCAATGCGTATACAGTCTATGACTGGAGGCAGCTCCATGGTTGTTTGCGGGTGCTAATATAGCTATGCTTTCGACTGGGGATGAATTTCTTGGTTGACTTCGTTGTCAAGGTCGAATGTGGCGGGAGAAAGACACCCAGTAAACCGCTGCTGCCTTGATGTCTTCGTCGACGGTAGACCGGTATGATTTAGTAGCCAGCAAAAAAGCAGTGTTCTGAAGAGAGTGGCATGTATGCAGAGAGGATTTCAAGGCAAGGAAATTGTAGATCGGCAGGAGAGGCGACATGAGGGGATAGTGAGTGAGTACACACACTATACCACAAAAGCAGCTATCTGAACGAGAACAAGATTGGATGGCGAGAGTAAAAGCATTCTGCTGCTGCTGCTGCGTTTTATCAAGGCAGGCAAGCAAGCAAGGCCATTGCCTGGTCGTCCATCTTGACATGGTCGGACGGACGAAAGAAACCCAAACGTCGGGCCTGGCAAGTTTGAGATATGAGGCTTGCCCACGCCCGCTGTGCAGGCAGTGCTCGGCCGCCGACCTGGTCGGAAGAAGCAAAGTTGGGCTGGCTGCCTCGAACGGGCATATCAAGCAGTACTACTACGCACCAACTATGAGACGGTTCTGTAAAGCTTAATTGCCGAGGCTACCACTGGCGGGGCGCAACGCATAACCAATCGTCTCTCCATAAACAAGACTGTGTCGATTGCGTCACCTCGGAGCTAGATAAAACAGCAGCAGGCTAGCTTGAGTTCTAGTCTAGGTAGACGGTCTCTACTGTAGACTACGTACTCTTCGTAGTAGTCGAGACTAGTCCGTAATCACGTGAGGCTTCGTCAGCGGCGGCAGAAAGCCCCGTTCAGGATCCGCGGATATGTCTACTACTTGGCAGTATTGTGCCACGTGAAGAAGACTTACGGGATGGTTGCAGAAGCAGGTTTGTCTATTGAGATTGTTGGCAGTCAAGACTGTATATAAGCACACTGTCTAGTCTTTGCTTTCGCACACATGGCTCGCTGTTCTTCCTAAATCTTTGCTGTTCCTGATACCCGAGAGGATGCCCGCAGACATGTCGCGTCCTGGCCCCTATTTGAAGGCCCTCACCTCCTCCATGTACAAGTCGTATATGCCGTTGGCAACGTACTTGTCTCGATAAATCCACAACGACTTTTCCTGGGCAGACTCGGCAGACTCGGCAGACCTTTTGCCTTTCCCCTTGCCCTCGCCGGACTGATGTTCAAGGGCTGTATAGTTGACAGCAGCTTTGACCATCGACTTGAGCACCTGGGCCTCGACAATCGGTGACTGCGAGGGTATGACAATCTTGTGCGCAAGTAACACGCCAACTGCGTTGAAGTTTATCTGTTAGGCGTATGCTTCGAACGGCGGGGAAGGGATAGAAAAACAAGGGTCAAGAAGAAAAGGACGGTCGATGGCTTACCAAGTCCAAGAACAAACAGGCCCACCGCCACAGAAATTAGGATCAAGTGAACGATGGGCCAGTGCTCCATTTTGAGCTTGTTGCCAGTCTCTGGTTGCATGCCAGGCACAACAAGGACATCATTATTCTCTGCGGCTACAGCTATGAGTCCAGTTGCAAAACTGGACAAGGTAGCGGCCGCGAATTGGGCGCTGCCGTTGAGAGGTATGCCGTACAGGCTTTCAGAAGGGTACACCTGAGACTGGACCACCACGTCGGTCTCTTTGTTTTGGGGGCCTGACGGCGAATCTGCAGACACGGAGGCATAGCCCTGGAGGGCGATCCCCGCGGCGGCCAGCTGGGCCAGCTCGTCGCCCACAACCTCTTCGGGCCTGGTGGCCCCCTGAACGTTGCCGACAATGGTCGTGCAGTTGTACCACCACGCGTCCGGGAAGGCAGCCTCAAAGGCGGTGACGACGGCGCAGCGCGGTCCGCAGCTCACGCTCGTGTCCGTCATGTACGTCTTTTGATCAAGGCCGCCTCGCACCGGCAGGCTGATGACGGCGGTCTGGCTATCCGAGATTTGGATGGTAATGTTGCTCTGCGTTCCATTGCCGCCCTCTGTGACGGGGAAGGCACGACAGTCTGTGCGAACGTCGATCGAGCGGTCCACGACAACCGTGACGGGTACTCGGTCGTCATTATCGAGGGTGTTTGGGTTTGTCTCATGGAAAATGTAGGAGCAGTTGTTCTGGATCATGTCTGCGTCGCAAAAGTAGAGTGGCTGTGGCAATAGACCCTGTGTGAGCATTTGGCCGTTTTGCCATGTGGGACTTCTTCCAACTTACATTGTCGGAATAGTACAAATCGCCTGCGGAAGGCTTCTGGTCGGGAGATCCGATGTGGTAGGCCTGAGCGACTAGCGGTGCGAGGCTTTGTCAGTACAGGAATTCAGTGGTTAGCGTGTCAGCACCGGGTATCATACAAATTCCGAAACTGTTGGCCGTGTATTGCTTGGCCTTTTTGATCTCTTCTAACTCGGCGCCAGTTGGAATGCTCAAGGGCGTGATTGTGGTCATGTTTGGGATCATGACAAGGCCGGGATTGAAGAGTGCCTTCTGCTCGGCATTCTCGACCGAGAAACACAGACCGATGGAGGCCAGCGCAACCTGGGCAGCCAGAGCCAGAAACAGCCATAGGGATGCAACAGCCAGGATGGGGATGCGTCTGGAGCTGACAATCAGCTTCGAGATACGCGAAAGGCTGTGCGCGTGCAAAATGGCCTCGACCTTGCCATGAGAAAAGGCGCGTTGGCTGAGGATGAACCAGCGCAGTTCACCAACCACCGAGTTCATGAAGCTGACCACCATCAGGGCCAGACCAATGGACAGGCCGGTGATGAGAGTATTGAAAACGCGCTTCCTCGTTCTGCTGAGAACCGGCTCGCTCGAGAAGGTGTAGAGAACGATGTAGATGCCTGCTATGAGTACCAGCACGATGAACCATCTGGATAGCATCCGAACCACAGCCTTTTTCTGTGACGGTTTTTTGGCCGGGAAGCCCCTGAATCCGGTCGGCAGCTCGTTGAAACTGAGTTGTCGTGTCGAAAGAGGTGACGCATGGTTGTCATTATGACGCTGTTGTTGCTCTTGATCTTGCTGTAGTTCTTGGTGCGGCTGCTGGTTCCCTAGGCCCAAAGGCTCCTGCGTATCGTCGAGCCACTCTCCAACATTCGCCATGTTGGTGTCGCCTGATCTTGGCCTAGGTGTGTCTCCCAAGGAGATGTAGGGCGAGTTCTTGCCGGGCCTGCCAGAGAAGGGCTCCATGGACGGCCACGCAGATCTGCAGCAAAAAGTAATATAGTAGCAGGCTTTATCGCTTGTGTGGCTGCTTCGTCAAAGGGTCTCTCTCTCTCTCTCTCTAATATGTTGGGTCGTTCGGCTGTCGGTTGTGTAGGTATAAGACCTAGACCAGACAATGACGAATTGGGTCACGAAGGAGGATTCTGGGAGGAAAGTTGGGGGAGCTGAGGTTTGGGGCCTTGGCTGACGATTAACCTTATGAATGACAAGGTTGAGGCGAAGAAACGGCCCGGGGCACATCTATTCCGGTATGGCAACGTTAGCTCGGCTGACTCGTGGTGCCTAGTGCCGGTATTCACGTTTGAGGAAGCTTTCATCGTACCATGAGGCAAGCGCCACAAGAACCATCCGGGCAAGGCAGCCATGTGTCGCCTTGTGTTTATGAAGTTTGGTATGAGACGGGGTTACCCATCTGGTCGATCTTTTCATTGATATGACATACCGGGGTAAACTGGATGTCAAACATTTGCAGCAAGCGGACCAACACTGATGCGCGTGGAGAGACGGCTTTTTGGGGGACTGCCGAGTATGATAGCAAAGTCTGCATCTGATTCTTGGTCCAATGGCCAGCAGGCACAGCATACAAGAAAGACGATGAGCCCGGTCAAAAAGACGGGCGACATCCAGCAGCTCTTGTGCCTGGCTGGAAAGTCAGGGTCAAGCAAGTTGGAAGCATGGACTTGATCGTCAACGCACCCATGGATGCAGCCCTATGAAGGTCGTCGTAAGTGAATGTTGCACGCCAGACGCGTCAGCTTCACCAATGCAGCAGCTGCGAGGAACCCTTGTTTTTCTTTCGGCTGAAATCGCTTGAAATGGTGTTTGCGTCTCCTATAACGACAGCACGTACTGACAACCACGACAGCGCCGCGTGGGGGCATGTACTTGACAGACGGACATTCGTGCAATAAATAGTCAGTGCCTATTACAAACAACGGTCAGCATCACCCCAATTGCAGCCGTCCGACCCGCCATGTTTGTTTCATATCGCTGCAACGTTAATTATGTTGCAGGATTTACGATATACCAACGTGTCGTCGAGTAACTGATTCAGCCAGCGGTTTTGCTAAAACCAATGTGAGAAAACGCAAGCCAAAACAAGTTTGGAAGCCTGATTTGGGAGTCGCAGGGCATCAAGTTATAGAAACGAACAGCATTCATTAACTTTCCAGAGACATGCCAACCAACACACCGATGATCTCGCGGCATTCTCTCTGCCCTATATCGCAGCCAGTCCTCAAAGCAACTGCAACTAGCTGGTCACTGAGCCTTGTCCTTGGCATTCGGCAAGTCATCTCCAAGCCAGCCCAAGAGATAGGCCAGCTTGATGGAGAAAGTCACCATGGGGCCAAACATGTGACTATGAGCAACGAGGTTCAAGGCAAATTAGTCAAGTTGGCCGGCCCCAGCACCAGGAGTGAACAAGATACACAAACCCTTTCATTTCAGGCGTCCAGTTGGCAACCTCCATTGCAGCAGGTCCGGCGGGATGCAGAACAGCAGCAACAGCGCCCCACAGCGGGATGTCCGAGAGCAACAGGGCAACGACAACTAGGTGTCCGGTACGGCGGGTCTCGCAGGTAAACATGACGATGGCAGTCAGGGCGCCGATCAGCAGCATCATGATGCCAGTGTTGATGCTGGCGAGCTTCTCGGTGGGCAGGTAGCCAATATCGGCCGAGGCGAGGTCTCCGAAGAGCGAGCCCGTGTAGTGGCCCGGGTTGACGATGTGGGCGACACCTCCAAAGCAGAGAAGTAGGGGCTCAACGTAGCAGAAGAAGATGCGGGGGAAGGGCGCCATAAAGGAGGCCATTTTGTGCAATGTCTCTTGACGATTGTTGAGAGTGAGTTGTCCCTGGCAGTGACTCGTTCTATCTCAGGAGCAATATGGGGAGGTTAAGTAGGGCAAGGTATATACATAGGTAGGTAGGTAGGTAAGTAGGTAGCAAGTTTGTACATTCGTTGAAGAGCCTCGAAATTAAATTAATTCACTACTAATTACAGTGGGGCCTTGGTGCATATTGCCCCACATATTTCGACCCCCCTGAAAATGCGGGAGGGATAAACCTCGGCAGGCTTACATCCATGGCAGCACGTCAGTTTGAGTGAGTACAACAGTCTCCCTCCCACTTCATCACCTGCCTCCCCTCTACATCGTCGCCGTCTTGTCGCAAAGTCTTTGCGTCTCGGTTACTCTACAGCCACCGCGCCCGAAATTGCGTGGCCGTAAACACCAGAAAAAGCCCCCCTTGCAGCAGCAGCCATGGCTGCATTGCCAGCGGCGGCCGCACCCCCGGCCACCTCGCGCTCCTGGCCCGCCGCACCCGCCGCAAAGCCCAGGTCTGCGGTGCGCGAGGTCCTATCGCTACCGCCGCGCCTCCTGCACATGTACGACGATTTCATCATCAAGAACGCGGGCCAGGTGTCGCAGATCGAGAGCGCACTGCGCTCGCTGACATATGTCATTCCTGGTACTTGCTTGGCCCTGATATGCATACATACACCCATCTCTTATACTCGTTCTTCTGTCGCTTCGCATAGCTAACCCCGGGACAACCCGCGACAGGCCGCTTCCGCGACGCCGAAATTGCTTCGGAATCCCTCTACTCTGGCGTCGGCCTACTCTCCCTTTACCATGACCTCCTCCTCCAGCAACGCAACAAGTCACCCTCCCACCCCGTACGGCAACAACAGCACCACCAGCAACAGCCGACGCCCGCCCGACCCGCGCACGCCCGATACACAGCCTTTTGGCTCCAAAAATCCCCGCTTTACCGCCGCGTCGCTCTCGCGCTGCAGATAGTTCAGTATACGCAGCTTCTCCTCGAGATGGCCGCCAAGCGCCGCGGCGACGACCGCCTGCGCTGGCGCGTCGTCGTCCTAGTCGAGGCCTTCAAAGCCTTTTGCAAGCTCTTCCTCCTGCGGATCACACGAGGGAGGTCGCTGCTGACCCCGCCCCTCCCGGAGCGCCAGGCTCTCCGGGACGAGAGCGAGGCCGACGCAGATGTCGGTGCGCAGGAGGGAGGCGAACACGTCATCCCGCCGGAACGTCGGGACGCCGAGGACGAACACGAGAACGGCGTCGTCCTGGCGAACGGCAACGGGGTCCACAAGACCAATGGCCACGCCGCAAACGGCAAGACGACGACGTCGAGGACGCCGCCATCGCCCCAAAAGGAATGGTTCATGCCGCGCACGCAGTCGACACTCCCCTCGCTCCCCTCCAACTCCGACATTGGATCGTACCTGCTCTCGCGAGTCCTGACCGCCGACGACATCAAGCCCGCGCCGAAGCTGCTCCGCCATCTGTCAGGCACGGCCCAGGCCGCCGAGGTGCTGCACATACTCGCGCCGCTCGTCTACGCCATGGCCCTCGCCCACTTCTCCCTCGGGGGCGCCGCCGCAAAGAGCGGCTCCTCCTCGGCCAGGAAGAAGAACGCGGTCGCCGCCTGGGCGCCCTGGCTGCTCGGCGTCGCCATGACGCTGGCCGCGCGCCAGCTGCGCGACAAGGGGTTCGGCACGTCGGCGCTCGAACGCGAGGAGTGGGACCGCCGCGGCTGGGCTGTCGGCTGGTGGGCCATGCGCGGCGCGGCGTATGAGCACGTCGTCAAGGGCGTGGTCGCAGGTGTCAGGAGCCGGATGCCGAGTTTTGTCGGCGGGATAATCGAGGACTACGAGTACCTTTGGGAGAATTACTACTTTAGCACGGCTGATTAGGCGTGGGTTGTGACAGGCAGGGGCAGGGGCTTGGATTGAAGCGGCACCCAGGATACGCTTTTTTTCTTTCTTTTTTGCGTATACTTCTGCACGAATATTTGGCGTTGATTTTCCGTATGATCAAAGGGCGGCTTTAGGCTCGGTTTAAACGAGCAAGTTTGTAATTATCATGTCATTCGTATGTCTTGGGCCAATAGATTTCGAAATCAGGTTCGTGTCAACCTATACTGACCTACCCTGCACCGTCTTCCCTGAATCCCCCAAGCCGAAAACCTTACAATGGCGACACACGGTAAGTGCAAGGCTCTCACATTCACACATATCAGTTAAACGTTGATTCAGGTTCGTGGTCCACGAAATGTATAATAACACCTAGCGCCATGTATTCCTTCGACGAGAAGTTACAGCGAGAATACAGTTGTGATAGAAAATCACTTTCAGAATATCCCCACGACGCCATGCAAACCCGACTCCCCCGCCGTACCATGTCCATATTTCCCAAAAAGATGTCATTCCCCCCAGATCCCATGAGACAAGAAAACAAAGGTGAGAGAGGATGACCAAGATGGCGAGGCACAAGGGCCAATCGGAAGGGTGGACTGTGCCTCAACCCATCACCAACTACAGGCTAACATGATCCTCGTCAACATTGGTGTCCTCTCTCGGCCTTTTGAGGTTGGGGCCTGATCGAGTATGCTTCGATACAGGCTTCTGATCCACAACGCTGTGACAGGGCCTCCCAACAGAGGTCGTGACATCGGCAGGAGCATTCATTGCGCGCTCCTCAACTCGAATGGCCCAGAGCAACGTCAGCAAAACCCATTTGGATGGCAGAGGCTTCGCCTCCCACAGCTCTGCCTCTACTCCGCCAAGTCTCACAGACGACGCACGCGGGTCCACTGTTGACATTTCGGCGACATCTTGACCATCCACGGTACCTCCGTTGACCCTGTCGACAACACGCTGCTCCTCAGATTGCACCAACCGCAATGCCGCCAGCGTCGCATCCGACAGAGGACGCGCCAAGCTGGGGCTGCAGGTTAGGATCTTCCGGAGAAGACGAAGTCTTAGGGTCTTGGAGGCCGTGGACGGGCTCGAAGCCGGTCGAGATGCCATCGGCGAACTGCTGATTGTCGGCTGAGAGGTGCGGCGGATTCGCTGCGCCATCGAGCCATTCGTTGTTGTTGTTGAGGTATTCGTTGATGTCAAAGTCGAACGAGCCCGACGATTGGGCGAAGGCTGAGTCACCAGCCAAATAATAGTCTCCAGAATCTTCGGGGCTGGGGGAATCGAACACCCCGCTTTCAAGGACATGGCTATCTGAAACAGCGGCCGCTGAAACATCGAGAGCAGCGTCGCCGAGCACACTGCCATCAGCGAGAGCTGCCACCGAAGCGAAAGCATCATCGAAGCCGGCAACTCGGGAGAGGTCGGCGGGTCCCTGGCTGACTGACACTGCAGGTCTTTGCACAACATCTCGGCAGGATGTTGTGTCAGGTCAGCCGGGGTCTCCTCCTCCTTGCTAGTTGCGACGGCGTCGGTCTGCTGCTGCTCTGGTGCAGGGCTGGAGCGAATCGAGGCAGGGTTGACGGTGGTTGGGACTTGTGTGGACTGGAAGATTTCCTCGAGCGACTTGCTGGGATCCGCAAGTGTCGCTGAGGCAGACGGCGCCGACAAGGCGATAGCGTCTTGGGAACGGAAGAGCTCGGGCGTCAGCGTAAGACCGTCGGGCTTTTCGCTGGAGTTGACAACTCCGGCCTCGCGGCGCCTTAGTTGCAACTCTTGATACATGGTCTGGGTGAGCTTCTGAAAGTGTAATAATTGTTGCTCAAGTGCAGCGTTACGCTGCTCTAGCGCCTCGACCTCCTGGCGCTTGCGCTCTCGTGATGACTGAGCAGCACGGCGGTTGCGGAGGACCCGCTCAACGCGACGCTGCTCCTTTTCGTCTTCTGTCTTGGCGCGTTTCCTGGGGGTGGAAGAGTGTCAGCGTCTCGAGGCCATCTTAGTGAAGACCGCCACAGGGACAAAAGCTTGACTTACCTTGGAGGCAGATTTGTTTTGGGCTCCGGAAGCACTTGACCCCACGACTTGCGCTTCTTTGTCTTCTTCTCTCCGGACTGAGCCGGAGTGCCCGGTTCGGACGGCGCGGGGGCTGGTGACGTGACTTCATCAGACTCGGGCTTGAAGACATCCAGGTCTACAGGGTCGTCCTGCGTAGTTGGCGGACTGGCGAGGTCTGAGGGGTTGAGAGATAGTGCCTTGGCGTCGCCGAACAGCGGCGGGTACATCTCACCGGGAACCGAGAGAAAGGACTCGGCGGGCGATGCTTCCATCTTGAGTTCTGGGGTTGCACTCCAAGTGTTCATAGCGGGGAGCTGGCTAGTGGGAGGACTCTTGAGAGGGTGGGAGGGAGGCTGTCGTCAAGTGCTTGTGCTTGTAGTGTTGATGCGTTATGGTGTGAGGTATGCCTGCCTTTATCCTCGTACCTGTATCGAGTACAACATGTGTTATAGCGATACTTTTTATTTAATCTTGGTTGTTGATGCACAGCGACGGTAAGCCTCGAGTGTGTGTAAATGGTGACTAGATGCAAAGCATGTTCGCATCGGACGTCAACCCCAATGGTGCTTGATGAGTCACCTAGTAATTAGGTATTGTGGGGAACCGTGAAGTTATTCTTTTTGATTGGCAACAAAGGCAACGAGCGTATGGGTGAGTAATCTCCAAGTGATACAGATCAACGCTCGTGATGAGGAGAAGCTTGAGAAGAAAGGACACGCTGTTCAGATGGCAATAGATGGAATAGTGCAGACGTGCTCTGACGATGGACGGCGGACATAGGGGGGCCTTTAATGCAAAGGTGTCCTCTGGTGGCCTGAGGCATCGTGGGGTGTATGAGGGCGTGCAGGCACCGCAGGGAGCATTGTGATTGGCCCCACATTGATGGCGGCTACTCGACAGCTGATTGGCGGTACAATATCTCAGGAGACGTTCCGGTGCAGTACGGGTGGGTACAGTGCAGAACAGTGTCAAACACTTTTGATAGTGGTACGCCCAACCATCGGTTTCCCGCGCCGCGAGTTGCGGACCTGCAGAAGCCCAAACGGACAAGGGGATCGGCCGGGGGCGCTTTTTGTTTCTCGCTTTCCCTTTTTTTGTTTTCTTCCTGATTTGACTCGGGCGGCCAGACATGGTACGGAGTAGGGTGGTAGGAAGGACAAGGAACCTACCTTTAGCTTGGGGCATTTAGCCGACGCCTCCCCTCAAGTCGGCAGGCAGACAGGCGGCAAGCTCGGCGGGCATCCGAAGGTCCAAAAGAGGGAGCTGAATAATTATCAACTACTACTACGTGTGGCCGGGCTTCAGCCATGGGTATGTTTAACTTTTGCGGCGTTGTTCTTTGTTTGTTGTGTGGCCCCATAATCATGGCTGAGTTGGCTGACGGTATGTTGTGCTCGGTATGTACGCCGCACCGCTTGGCTTCGCCCTTGAATGCATTTTTATTTTTGTTCTTCCTTCTATTCATGCGCTGTATGCACCTCTGTGGGTTCTAGATCAAGTGAATACCTAACTTCTACTGCTTCTACTGCTTCTGCTGCTGTACGGACAAAGTATATACGTACTTACACCGAAACTTGGCTAGGTATACCTGGCTGGGTGGCTTGACTCTCTATATCTAGCTCTAATTATCGTTTTCTTTCTCTTTCTCTTTCTCTTGACGTCGCCTGTGCCCGACTAATTAGTTAGTCCTACATTCCTAGTAGTAGTCAATCATCGCCAGGCAGAGCCTGTTGCTAAATTTACTCGTAGCGAGTCTAGAAGGCCACGCAAAGTCAGCTTTGTGCATCAGAACGTGTCAGCAAGCAGCCTCCCCCCTAATATGAGAAAAGGTGTTCTCCGCGTTGCTTTCCTCTTCCCCACACTCTTTTGGACAGTCAAGAGTGGAAAGAAAAAGGCATAAAAGAAACTCTGCTCCTAATGGCATAGGGATGACATTCCAGACCGAATGTATGCAAAGCCCTTGACTGCCTGTCTTGGGAGCGCCGCCTATTGCCACAAAAAGGGGTTCACCACAACCACGGTCAGTATACGTACACCGCAACCACACATGTTTTGACGGCAACGAGACCGATCAAAGTAAAAGCAAGCGCCACGGCCGAGACAGCCGAAGCCCGAGGCTCGCAATCAAATCTTTGTAAATGCCGTGTCACCCACATACGACCCGCCAGAGCCGATTCATTTTCCAGTTCAGATTCAGCCCGAGTGCTCCCGCGGCAGTAGACGAGCTCGAATGGTAAAAATCGGCGGGGATGGAGGATCGTACGCCGTCGCCAAGCTAAGCCAAGGACGGGCATAGGGATGGTGTCTTTCTCTCCTTCTCTCCCTTTTCAGGAAACCCGGAGCTTTGCAATCTGGATCTCACGCACGGTAACGAGTGTAGCCAAGGTTGGTTGTAATTATCAGTCTAGTCTAGACTAGTCTAGTCTAGTCGTTCTACCAAGTAATATGTGACATCCATTCCGACCATTTCCTCTGCCCTCTGCTCTTTGCCACTTTGCCCCGATTCGAACCAAAACGGAAAACACGGCGGCTCGATGGAATGATCTGCTCTTCCCATGACAGTGACTGTCGCAGATATATGTCAAAGCAGAGCATCTACTACAGGAACATACAAAGTATTACTACTAATCAACTCTAGCATCAAAATATAACCACTCGGAAATAGGGGGCTAAATCAAACCTGACGTCCACCCGCATGCGCTGAGCTCAGCCGGCGCAGATACCTGGGGGCGTCTCCACACGTGCGTTCTGTGTGCCCCCTTTCTACGAAAGGGGGTCCCAAAAACCTGGTTCTCCCCAAAAATCTG
>JASAOQ010003732.1:1016-14529 GCA_031306065.1 Pseudopyricularia cyperi | reverse complement strand
GACCGTGTTCCGGGAGGGGGGGAGGGGGAATGCATACCTTGCTCGAGGTTCCCTCTCCCTTGAAGGAGCCGCCCAGATCGTTGACGACAACGCTGGCTCCCCGGCTACCAAAGAAAGTAGCATATGCCTTGCCGAGACCGCCGCCGGCACCGGTGACGACGACGACTTGGCCGTCGTAGCGTAGCTCTCCAGCCATGATTGCGGGGACGTGTGTGGGTGGTTGAGATATTTGGTACCTAGAAAAGAGGTCGACAGGATGCAGAAGGGAATGTTCTGAATCGGAGCACGACGACCTGCGAAAGGTAGGTAGGAGAGATGGCTTTGATTGAGAATGGAGGAGAAGGAATTGGAGAGGACGGGGCGAACAAATGGATGTCTGCCAGTGCCTGTCAAATATCTGCCCCAGATGGAATCGGCAAATCGGACGGGTAGAAAGAAGCTGACGGGCAGCTCCAAGCAACGATTAAGCCGAGGCTTCCCCCAGAGTCGTGCAGTTGCAGTGCGCAGCGCAGCAACGGGCGGGCCCTCCACTCCTTGTGCGGGCGTCCCTCTTTTGCCGCGGTCGATATGCGGGGACGCTATGCCTGTTTTGGCAATCTGGGGGAGGTCTGGCGATGTCGGCGGCCGCGGTACAATTCACATGCCAGCAGGGAAGGAGGCACGCAGCACCAGCACCGCACCTGCCGCACCCAGTGACCTCACTCAAGTGGGGCCCCAGTCCCAGTCACAGTCCCAGCCCGGCACCTTCCTTCCCTCTGCCAGCCTCGATCCGGGGCAACGCCATCCAAGTTCAGCCTCTTAAGACCGGATGGCAGCGTCTTCAACGATCACGGATGCTGGAATTTGACATCCAGATTGAAGGTGGTGATGGTGATGTTGGATAATTTCAAGATGTCAATGAAGGCTCAGAGTACACAAAACCTACAGTGACGGAACAACTGCCGCTACTGACTCCCGCCCCGCAACGAAATCACGCATGCGCAATATACGAACAAGTCTGAGCTCAACCAGGCACAGGCAGTTCGCATCATAGTAAATCCGCAAGAAAGTCTGCTTAGTTGTACGTCGTATTTACTATAGTATGGACCTGTAATACGTAGTAGTATGGTAGATATATCTAAGTTCACAGACATATAGTAACGCAATCTGTGGATTGTATATATTATTTTCTGCTGGAAAAAAAAAAAAAAAAAAAAAAAACTGCCTTCCCAAACGACATGATCGCTTCCGCGGGGCGGGGGTCCCGCAATATCTACCATGACAGCTAGCTGTTTGTGAGTGGCAAACTTAGCAGAATCGACTCGACCTGGTCTTTGCCAATGCCAATGGACCCAGTGCTGCGCGTAAAGTTTCAGACCCATTACGACCGGCGACCTTTGAACCATCACCGTCGTGGAGCTAGCCCTGACCAAGGCTGTAGTAAAATCAAGCCATCTCTACCGCAAAGACAACCTAACCAGAGTCGCACTCTGAACGGTAGGTTCCGAGTCAGCCAACCAGACAGCCCCCGGTGCGGGCTGCTCGCCACAGCCAGCCAGCCACAATGGCCGCCGTCATATCGTCAGCCACCCCCGACGCGCCTCTGCAGTCCCGCATAGTCGACGACAAGTCCCCGATATGCGTGCCCTTCATCCTGGAGCGCCTAGCCGCCTGGAGAGAGAGCCGGGCTGACGGCGACGGGCGGCCCTTCTTCATCGGCCTCAACGGCGTCCAGGGCGTGGGCAAGACTACCCTCGTCCGCGCCCTGGCCGAGACGCTACAGCAGCGCGAGATGCTCGAGACCATAGTCGTCAGCATCGACGACTTTTACCTCACCCACCAGGACCAGCTGGCGCTGGCCGAGTCGCAGCCCGACAACTCGCTGGTTCAGTACCGTGGTGAACCGGGTATGTGAATATTTTTTCCTTCTCTTTATTTTCTTCTTCTGGTTCTTTCTCCTTAGAGAGAACACAAGCTTGTGTAGAGGTGGGTATAGCAGTAAAACCCAGTGCATTTGCCAAAATCCAAACACGTACTAAAGCATCAGACCAAAAACAAAAGGCACGCACGACATCCAGTTGATGCGCTCCTTCTTCTCCGCCATTGAAAGCTCCCAGCCGGCCAAGGTACCACAGTACGACAAGGCCGCCTTCTCCGGCCTCGGCGACCGCAGCCCGGAGTCGACATGGCCGAGCGTCAACGGGCCCGGCCAACGTCCAGTGCAGGTTGTGCTGGTGGAGGGCTGGTGCGTCGGCTTCCGCGCCCTGCGACCCGACGACGCCGTCGTCTCCCGGTGGCGCGACCCGGAGGCGCGGACGCTGCGGAACCACCGGACCGAGCACCTGCTCTTCGTTAACGAGAGGCTGGCCGCCTACGACGAGGCCCTGACCGACCGCCTCGACGCTTTCGTTCACGTCGACGCCGAGGATCTCGGGTACGTGTACGAGTGGAGGCGCGAGCAGGAGGCTCAGCTCAGGAGGGAGAGGGGCGCGGGCATGTCGGACGAGCAGGTCGTCCGGTTCGTCGACGCCTACTACCCCGCCTACGAGCTGTACTCTGAAGGCGTCCGGCGGGGCGTCTTGCTGCCGGGTCGGCCGGGCTGTCAGCTGAGCTTGGTTGTTGATAGAGACCGCCGTGTCAAGAGACACTTTGTGCTGTAGAAGTAGCCCTGCTCACGTACACAGATAAACGGTCTCATAAGAGAGGGAGACCCTCTACTAGACTAGACTAGTGGATAATAAAAGCGAAGAGACAAAGATCACTAGCTCTCCGATACCGCCCCAAGCCCAGCCGCTCGTGAGAGAGAGAGAAAAGAAAAGAACAAGAAAAGAAAAGAAAAGACATTGTTGCCTTGGCCTGTTGTCGTAGCTCATCAATCATATCGTTTCGTAAACAATGAGATTTATCAGACAGGTAACATCTCTCCGGGTGCAAGACAAATGAGAGCAAAGGGTGCAACTCCCAAGCAATACCAGATAGCAAAAAGCAAACAGAAGATTGCCACACGTATACCGTTGACCGGATTCCTAAGACTATAGGCGCCTTCACTGCCAAATCCTCACGGATCGCCACAGTCATCTACTGTCTCAGAGATTCATGTCTTTTCCTTTCATCATACCCTCACCCTCCTGCTTCAGGCTCGTCAGAGCTTCCTCAATCTTCTCTGTCCTCTTGCGGACGACGTTTTCCCTTGCCGAAATCTGGTCCTCGTAACGACTGACGGCTTCGCGCTTTTCTCTACGCGCGGCCTTGATTTCGCCCACCAGTTCGCCGAACCGACCGAGAAACCAGTCCCCGCACTCGTCCCAGTCGTTCACAGAAAGCTGTGTGAAAAAGTGATGCTGTGAGTTCTCATCTTGATCCTGGTAGTGGGCTAGCTTCTGTACAAGTGTATCGCCCGAGGATGGTGTGTTCGCTCTCTGGACCGCGGACCGCGCTGGGTCGTGGTCGAAAGACTCGTTCTTGAGGTCTGCGTAAGTCATGTTGAAAAGAGCCCTGTCCTCGTAGTCAAGACTAAGGCGACGCTTCTTCTGCTGTGGCACAGCAGGAGGCTCACGGCTATTCTTTGTCCGCGGAATGGTACTCTGACGCGTGCCGTTGGGGCCCGATGCGGGAGGAAAGCCTTGCTGCCTGGCAGCGGCAGAAGAATGGGGAGCAACGGAAGCTAAACCGTTTGAACGAGGCCAGTTGTTTACCAAATCCGGCGGAAAGCCAGCCACTGTACTCCTGCCAATCCCTGGTGTTAATTGGCTTTTGCTCAGGCGGGGAGTACGTTGCCCTGCAGTATCCTCGTCTTCCTGAGATGTGATGTCACTTTGATCACCTGGCGGCACAGGTGTCTGCTGTGCAGTTTCCAGGTCAAAGAACTGAGTCGACCTATGTTTATCAAAATCCTGGGAGTGCCGGTCGACGTGGCTTCTGGGGACTCCGCCACGTCCGTTCGGATAACGCACAGGAGACACGTTCAACTCCTCTTGGCGGGGGTGGATCGGGGCTTCCACATACGACCGCCTTCGGCCGACGTTTTGGTAGTCCGGGTTGACGTCTCTAACGTCGCGGATGGCGTATTTGCTGTGCTTTAATGGCTTCCTAGGCGTTGACCCAGAGTCGGACTTATCGGTGTAAGGGTCGTCGAGGACCGTGTTCGCCTCAGCGCGTTTGCCGTTCTGCAGCCTGGTGTGCGCGAGTGACGGGATGTGTCCGTTGGAGTGTTCAAATGCCGTCATATATCCGTTTTCATTCAAAATAAAAGGGCCATGCTCAGAAGTTCGAGTTGTCGCGGGCACAAACGCGCGGTCGTACTGAATCGGAGGCGGGGGCTGGCTTGCCTGGGCTGTATTTACCGGGGCTGCCCGTGGCTCGTTTACAGCAGTCCGTTGCCTGTCGCGGACTGATTGCCTGTCACTGTCGAGGAGAGACCCTATGGTGGATTCCTCCCAGGTATCGTGACGAGGTCGGTCGGTCGTAGGCTGAGCGCGGACACCGTCCGAGTTTGCACGTATCCGCTGGGAAGTATGCGTCTGGGCCAAACCCAAGGGTGCGCCCCTCGCTATGCCTGAGACTGCTGGCAGGGTTGACAAATGGCGTGGTCCTGGCTTGGGAAGGGGCAGTTTGTGTGCATCTACCAGCTGTTGGTTGGACCCCTGGCGCTTATGAGGTATTTGTGTCTGTGGTGGAGTCAATTCCTGCTCCTGCGGTCTGTGTTGTTGTTGTAGCTGTTGTTGGAAGTGTTCCTGGAGTTGTTGTGTTTGGAACATGTGCGGAGGATGCTCCCTTGGTTCCTTTTGTTGAGCCGACAGAGGGCCCGTAGTCCGTGATCCGGGTTTGGGACCTGCGTCTGAAAGGGGCTTGATGTATGAGAGCATCTTATTGCTGTTCATGATCGGCATCTTGCTTGAAACGCTGGGCATCAAGCCAGATGCAAAACAAAGACAGTGCAGCTTGGCTATCCGCGTTGCCTCCACTCGCAGGCAGAGGCTTGTTTGTTGTTTGTCGCGGCTGGAGTTGTGACGACGCGTTTTTGAACCCACGGATCCGACCTGGCGCGAGTGTATTTACCAGCTGGGGAGTCAAAAGTCGACATGTGTACAAACGCTTCAGGAAGACAGCGGTGTGGCGGCGTTCTTTTGTATGTTTGGCCAGGACGATGCAGCTCTTGGGGTTGCTTGCGAGCCAATGTCACCCATGACAGCCACCCAAGACAGCCAACGCCGTTTGGGGCAGATATATTCTGGATGTGTGAAAGCCAGACAGTTGGGTGGCAATGCCTCACGGCAGAAAACCGAAAAGCGCCCCTGCAGCTTCGTAGCCAACGGTTGTGCTACACTGGGTGGCCAAGAGACCAGCGGCGTATCGTGGCCCGAGTGAAGCTGACAGGACGACAGGAGGTTCGTCGAGGCCGGCCGTCGCGACGTGGTTCCACAGACGGTTTGGCGACTTTCCGCGAAGTCAGGTGAGAGAGATGCCGACAAGGATCAGCATTTAGGTGGATCCAATCCCATTCCCATCCCAGAGCTTGAGCCGGCCTGCACTGCACTGCAAGGTCGGTCGCCTCGCTATTCCAGACGAATTCTATGGGGTTTATTGACAATTGATTGTCATTTTCCAAAAGATTTTTACGCAAATATAATGCACTGCAACCCCATTTCACCTCATTGTTCATTTGTCCAGCTTGCCGCACATAGCCTGATGCCGGCGTTTCTTGCTAGCAATGCGTGGTGTGGGTTGGGCCGTTATACATCGATCTGCGTCTGGAACGAGCGATGTATGAGGCGAACGACCCAAGATAACTTCCATGTATTCTCTACGAGTGAAATACCATGTAGGTATCGTGCATGTCCACAGAGTCCCTCCATTGGTTCCAGTCGCTGCAAACCTTTCACGCTGCTGATCTCAGGCTGTTCAACCCTTTCCAGAGTCTTGGAGGCATCGAAGCTCGTCCTCTCCAAGGGTGCAGGGTTAGTGGATATGGCAAGACCCGCCCCCGCCACCAGTAGAAGCGAGGTCGGCCATATTTTCTCTTGGCAGAACCCTGTCGGAGACGTCAGTCTCTTGTATTTCAAATCATATTTAGGCCAACCGTGGCAAAGAAGACAGACTAAAACAAAACTCCTTGAGTTCTGCGATATTTTAATGATACTCACATACTTACAGCAGACAAAATAGTACAATTAACACAGCAACCAGCTCCCAAATCGCGCACAACCCATCCACCCAGTAGCCATGGCACCGAGTCTCGAAGCCCCCGAACCTGTCCAAGACGTGATAGACAACCCGTTGAAAGCAAAGCCGCAGCTCGTCGCCCCCGAACCGGAGCACTGCCCGGGGCCCGAGTCCGAACGAGCCGGCACAGCAGATTCCTGCGCAGGGTGCCCCAACCAGCAAATATGCGCGTCAGCACCCAAGGGCCCCGACCCGGACATACCCCTCATCTCGGCGCGGCTCTCGGGCGTCAAGCACAAGATACTGGTGCTCAGCGGCAAGGGCGGCGTGGGCAAATCGACATTTACGAGCCTACTAGCGCATGCCTTCGCCACGAACCCGGACAGCTTCGTGGGCATTATGGACACGGACATTTGCGGGCCGAGCATACCCAAGATGATGGGCGCCGAGGCCGAGACGATACATATCAGCGGCGCCGGCTGGTCGCCCGTCTACGTTATGGACAATCTGGGCGTCATGAGCATCCAGTTCATGCTGCCGAACCGGGACGACGCCATCATCTGGAGGGGCCCCAAGAAGAACGGGCTCATCAAGCAGTTTCTCAAGGACGTCGAGTGGGGCGATCTAGACTTTCTCCTGGTCGACACGCCACCGGGCACGAGTGACGAGCATCTGAGTGTCAACACCTACCTGAGAGAGAGCGGGATAGACGGCGCCGTTGTCGTCACCACGCCCCAGGAGGTTGCTCTTCTGGACGTGCGCAAAGAGATAGACTTTTGCCACAAAGCCGGCATCCGGGTGCTGGGTCTCGTGGAGAACATGAGCGGCTTCGTCTGCCCCGGATGCAAACACGAGAGCCAGATCTTCCGGCCGACGACGGGTGGCGGCAGGACGCTCGCAAAGGAAATGGGCATAAGATTCCTCGGCTCTGTGCCGTTGGATCCTAGTATCGGTATGGCTTGTGACTATGGTGAAAGCTTCTTCGACAGCTTCCCTGATAGCCCGACCTGCGCCTCGGTTGAGAACGTAGTCCGAGAGCTGGCCGAGGAGCTAGGGCTTGCCGCGGATACTGTACTTCCTCCCAAGGAAAGATGAGGCCTGGATAAGAAAAGCAGGGTGCTGACCCAATACACCCGTATCGATGTCACACCATTTTATCAAGTAGATCGTGTCCGACCTGAGCAAAAGCCCGCGCAATGCATTCTTTTGCGACAAGAGACATTTGAGGCAGTCTCATGCAGCGCCCAATTTGGCCGGGATATCCTCCAGGTCGTCGGTCGATTCAATGTCGATGACCTTGCCAACCTCGCTCGTATTCCTCATCAACTCCTTTGCGCCAGCGTAGAGCATCCTCAACTCGCTGTTGCAGGTGATGGGGAGGTAGTATAGCATGACATATGGGACAGACATACGCCCAGAAGGCTTTCTAACCTGTTAGAAAAATATGACTCTGTTGCAGTGCTGGGAGGAGAGGGGGCGGCGATGGTCCCCCCGTGGTAGATCTTACCAGAGTCAGAGGGTAGCTAAGAAGCACGAAGCGAGGCGAATGGTCAGGGAGATCATCGCTTAGCTCGTCCAAGCTCTTGTATACAGTCTTGTCTTCATCCTGGCGAATCTCGTGAGTGTTCTTGTCGATCATGTCTATCTCCTGAATTAGCCTAAAAGATATCGAACAGTAAAGCCAGAAGCATACAATCATGGTGAGGAGAGAGCCAGCATGGCATTCCAAGCCAGAACATATCAGCAAGCTTTACTCACAAATTACAGCCTGAGGGTCATTTGCCCTTGAAGTTCCCAGTCTGAATTTCCGCAAATGATCTTTGGTCTCTTGTGAGAACGTGTACAGTCTAGACTCGGAACTCTGAAAATCATATCAGCTTCATTCTTCCATCTCTGTTAGAGGGGTGCATCGTTAAAGTCTTGAGTGGAACTGGATAGGGACAGCTACCATTATGTCCGATGGGCGGCCTGGCGATATTCTGAGGGCAAGCAGGCTGCGGACTTGCAAGACTTGGAGCCAGAGACGAGATGAGCCCAAGTCTTCAAAAACGGCTTGAATATGTCAAGCCTAGCGGTCTAGGTTGTAGATAGACAAGATGTATTTGGTGTCTTTGTCGATATTTGTTCGTCTTACATTCATCCGCTGCCTGGTAAAGCCATCACCAACCTGCAAGCACCACCCTCCTCGACGCGGGGCGATGATGGACTGGGTGACGATATTGGGATACCCCGCTGCCCCACATATTATGAGCTCACCAATACCAGCGACGCCAGCAATTCCGGGCGAACGAGAACGACGACGACCATCCATCCAAATTCACGCACAGCCAGCCTACATTGATAAAAGCCGGCCCGGAAATCCTTCACCGGTGATGTTCGCTCGTCTGTCTCTCATAGCCAGACATATATCTAGGCCGTTGCCCAGCCTTTCGCCACGCACCTCTATCTCACGTCCTGGACTCTGGAGCGGTATCATGGCTTCCGCGGACGAACGCAATTCGCGTACCATCCACACGGCGGCCTGCCTCATCATTGGCGATGAGGTTCTCGGCGGAAAGGTGGGCTTGGCTACATTTATTTGAACATGGAGCTCTCATCCAACTGTAATTTTGGATGTGAAACTTTTGAGGCTGACTATTTCCACACCCTCTTTTCATTCTTGACTGCTTGTGCCGAAACAGACTGTCGATGTAAGTGGAATAGACCGGCGCTTAGATCTGATAGGCAAACACCCCCCTTTCCGAAAGCTAACACGAGCGCAGACAAACTCAAACACGGTTGCAAAGTGGTGCTTCCAGTTGGGCATCAACCTGAAGAGGATTGAGGTCATTGAGGATGATGAGTCTGAAATTATAGAGGCGGTTCGCAGGATGAGCGAACGCTACGACTTTGTCGTTACAAGGTGCGCCGGGTGGCGAGAACAAGATACGATACGATCCACTGGACATCATGGGAGCTAACTTGGGTTGATCATCCGGGAAAGTGGTGGAATTGGTCCAACGTATGCTTGGCCCCTCATGACACCCTACCTGCTTTATATGCATGCAAACCACCCTCTACCCAAACACTACAGAAGCTGACCAGTCCCAAAGGCACGACGATATTACATATCAATCTATAGCCAAGGCATTTGGGCTGGAGCTCAAGTTGCACGAGGGTGCCTACGAGCGGATGAAGAAGCTCTCCCGGCCTCACCCCTCGCAGCCCAAGTTCAACTGGGACGAGGACTCGCCGGCAAAGCGCGCCAAGCTGAGAATGGTCGAGATCCCAACAGACGAGAGTCGTGACATGGAAAAGCAGTTCCTGTTCCCGTGCGAGGAACTTTGGGTTCCGGTCTGCGTCGTTAACGGTAACGTCCATATCCTTCCGGGAGTTCCCAGACTTTGTAAGTACCCGGAGCCGTTTGAAGTTTTTCTTTCTTCTTCATTAAACACGGAAAGCTGACCCGACCCCCAAATTAATCAACCGACACTGGAACAGTCGTCGCTTTGTTGGAAGGCCTGAAGCCTTATATCATGCCCCGACTCGTCGATCCGGAGGGCAAGGGAATTTGTCGAGTTATGATCTCGACGCCACTGGCCGAGAGCGCCATGGCCGCATACCTCACCGAACTGGCCGCCAAAGTTGAGCCGCAGGGCATCAAGGTTGGCAGCTACCCCAGATGGAACAAGAAGCGGAATACAGTAACCTTGGTTGGCAAGTAAGTATAATTATGCCCACGAACACAAGAAGGCGCCAGGGCTCGGAGCGTTTCATTCCGATGCTGACATTCCCAACAGAGACAAGGAACTCATCCAAAGTCTCATCCCCGACGTGACAAAGAACATCCAGGGTCGGGTCATCAACACCGAGGGAGAGGACGATGATCCCAAGGACCAGGACGAGGCCGTCTCGCAGTGACGAGATTTGGTGTGTGTATCCCCTACACGTTAAAGATAGATAATTACATAACTATCCATGTAGTCATTAATAGAGTCAGACTTAAAAACTCGCTTGTGACGGCCCACCGAAGAAGGACGGTCAGTCAGGGTGTATGGCGAGATGGGCTTTGTGCCCTTAGTCAGTATGCTTGTGCAAGCAAGTGAAGCGACTAATTAGCTTTCGCAAGGAATTGGATATCATTGCTCGGCCAGCCCTCGGTCGGCTCTGTACCTAATTATGTTCTACTAGGTAGTTTTGTGATGACAGGGCCGCGGTATAGCCGTGCCCCTGGCCGCCCGTTGGGCCGGCATCGGCAAATGAACAGCACCGAAGCTTCTGATTGCGATATTCGAAAATTCCAGAGCGAGATTGGGGGTCCTAGCCGATCGGAGCATGTGAGCCGAAAAAAAACGTGCAATCCATCCATGCCAGTCCTCCTCTCCCCATGTCACGGAGGGTCGAGGGTCGTGTATGTCGGTGATTTTAATAATATTGGCAATCCCAAGACAGCACAGAACAATCAACAAACCCCCCCCCCTGTGGCCCTTTAGGCCGGGTTGGGGAGGGACGGGGGTTGCGGGTAAAATGAGCAAAACTACGGGGTACTGGCGCCCATGGCGGACGGGACTGGTTACGTCGTAGTTGGCGACCTGATGATACAGTCTTGTCTCGACACCGACCCTGTAAGAAAAGAGAAAAGAGAAAAAATAAACAGGCTGAAGTCAAAGGTCCGGTGGTACTGTGTTTTAATATGAGGGACGGGGGACGAAGAGACAAGCAAGGGAGAGACAGTGCCAGAAAGAGATAAACGCGAGGCGAAAATGGCCCCCGCCTCCCCAGGGAAATGAAAGATTCCCAATAGAAACCTTGGAATTCTGGGTTTGGATTCCTTTTCGAACTGTTCGGTACAATTTGTGGGGGGTCATGTGGATGGATCCATAAAGGCGATTTGATTTCCCACCAAGAACCGCCCCAAATTCCGGTCTGTTGGCGAACTGGACCCCGGGATCTTGGATTTTCATGTGCTAGGGGGAGATGAGATGAAAGGGAATCAAAGGAAGTAGGACGGTGACATTTTGCAGACGGATAAGTGTCCGCAACGCCCACCGCTTGGGAAAGCCCCGAGGTAATGAACCCGAGGGAAACAAAGAATGGCGCCGGAGCGCGGACGGTATGGTATGTTTTTGTATGAGGAGAGGGAGGAAGAGCTGTGATGCCCCGGTCGACATCGTGGATCTGGGCTTGTATTCCTTTGATATTGAATCTCCTCAATCCAGAGACGGTCCGAGTACTTTCTGCCTGGGCCGGCTTTGAGGGGTATTTTTCTTTTTATGTCTCCCTGTTGTTGTTTCTCTTTTCAAACACACTCCCTACCAAGGAAACTCTCGCAGTGGATGACATCCAATCTACTGCTCCTTCTGTACCAGACGGCGTGGCGCTGCTTGGGATGTTTCAGCCCTCTTTTTTATTTTCATTCTTCGACGTACGTAACATCATCATCTTCTTTCTTTCTCAACTTTGGCCCTTTTGTCATGCCAAGCCATCGTGCTCGTGCAGAAGAAAAAAAAACGAAAAACCTCTTGGACGGACGCACACACAAGTTCCCGTCCGCTAGCGCCCGCCACAAGGGTACGCCGTCGGGTGGGTGGGCAGGATCGTGGGCTTTCAAAGACAGCTTTCACGTTGGATGCAATCTGCTGCCGGCGCATATATGTATGCCTAAATGTGCCCTTGCGGTGAATGACAAATGATGAGGAGAGTTTACGCGCGGGAGAGAGGGGCGCCATGTACAATACAGTGAACAAATCTAGACTTGGGGGGGTTCCGGTCATCCTGACGGGTGTGACCTAGGTAGGTGGTTTTGTCTTACTGGTCAATAGACAATTCGTATTTTTTGGGGGTGGTTTTTTTTTTTTTTTTTTACCTTTTTGTAATACCTCATCAGCTAGACTCGCGGGTTTTTGATACTTGGCTGCCAAAGGATATATGCTTGGACGTTGTTTGCAACGACAAAGCAACGTGAGTGTTATCTTTGTTGTGATCAACAGCGAAATCCAAGGTAAGAAAAACCGCGGTACGCAGCAAGACCTCGGCTCTTTCCTATTCCACACTGGATTGGATATCGGCACTTTAACGATGAACAAAGCGCCAAAATATCAAGGTAATATTCATCTTATAAAAATATCATTACCAAGCCTTCTTTTTCTCTCAATGATATATCATATTACCTAGGTATGTATGGATGAGATGGATGTAGGGTGCAAGATAATCACTATGTATTTTCCTGCAGCTGCTAACCCAATTTGGGTGGGATAGAAGAAGGCAGCGCTAAAGGGCGTACTAGTAGGCGCCCGGGCCACTCTGGAGCATTGGAGGGGGCCCAATCAGGGGCCCCTGGCAGCATGTCCCTCCTTTTTAGGTGGAACTGTGCTTTTTTTTTATTTTTTTTTTATCTCTTTTTCTTTCTTCTATCTTGTCCCCATTTTCCAAATTGCTTCATCACACGAACCCATTGATTAGGCTCAGTTGATCTATCTGGCAGGAATGGGGGGATGGAAAAAGAAAAGGGGGTCACCTTTTGAACGCGGTAAAGGCGGCCTGGACTGAACGGTCTAGACCGACACTTGCAATAAATTAATGGTGTGGCAGATTGCAAACGAAAAGGATGGAATGGTTGGTTGGAGTGCTACTGTTGATGAATGATGTCGTGTCCGTCGTCCCCGGCCGCCGCCCTTGGGAGCACGTGCCTTTTCCCCGATTACTTTGTTTGCGCAGCTAATTAATATTAAGTAAACGTTTAATAAATATAACGGCAATCATGGGATGCCCAAAAGCCTCCAAAAGATAAAGTGTATGTTAATATTTATTTACCTTAACTAGATTGCCTGACAGCCTTGGAAGTACCCAAACTTGTTCATGCATGCAGTGCATGCATACCGACCGACCTTCCGACCTACCGAACGCATGGCGGGGAGTGGATGCTATGGATGCTATGGATGCCTTTCGATTATTATTTTGCATCTTTTCCTGGGGGGGTTTTTTGTTTCGTTCATTTTTCTTACATGCGGACACAACTCAAGTACCGAGGAATGATGGGGTGTGTTTACATCCATCATTGCTATGCTATCATGTAGTTAAAGTCGATCGGGGAAAAGTGTCAAGATGCTGTCGAATCCTTCGGCCTCCTTGGCGCGTGTTTTTTCCCTTTTCGTATGTTCCAACATCGTAGCGCCGTGTTTTGTCAGGTTGGTAGTTGTCCCGGGCTCAGTCAGGTTAGGAGGTTCCTAATATTGCGATAGCTCAGCCAGTCCCCTGAACCCGACCCGGAGCCGAACTGAACTGAACCTGCCCCATAATACTTGAGGTGATCTCGCGGAGAGAACCAGTGCCTGGGCCACCCCAAAACCATTGTTACCAAGAGAGGACACATTGGACAGTTCGCCAGCTCTCC
>JASAOQ010003712.1:2274-14471 GCA_031306065.1 Pseudopyricularia cyperi | reverse complement strand
GTGTTGGAGGGAAGTGCACAATGGGAGGACGAAAGTGATGGGTGGGGGGACATGATACTGACAAGCAGCTGGTCCCGCGGGGTTGGCACTGCAGGTTCGTCACCTTGACCGAGATCGACTCGGGGGCCTGGCGCGGCTCGATGGCGGCCGCGGAGGCGATGCTCAGGAGGAGGGCGAGGGGGGTGAGGAGCTGCATGTTTGACGAGGGGGGGTTGACGGGCGGCGACTGGTGAAAGAGAGCTGGATGTTTGCGATCTTGGAGTGGAGGGAGAAGTGAGGATGGTGATGGTGCCGTTTTCGGGAAGATTTTGTCCATGTTTGAAGGAACAAAAGCTTGTATTTATATACGCATATACGGCTCTCGTCGGCATGCTTTCCATATAACCATCATCATATGGTTACGCACAAGCATGTCAGCAACCAGTGTTGTATTACCAAAGCCAGGTGAAAACCCCTTGTCTCGTGTCTTCTTTCCCCGGTCTATCGTATAGACCCGGGCCATAGTCGGGGAAGCATCGTGATACTTGCATGTCGCCGCCGAGGTAGTATATTCGACGAATAGGGATAGCCATCCCCCCTCAGTTCCCAGTTGATATCCTCTGATTTCATGACAGGGCCAGACGTCCCATGTACTGCAAAACGGCTTATGGATGCCCCTTGGTCCCCCTTTGTCAGCTGCGCCGCTGAATAAGAACCCGCGTTCGTGTTGGACTGTTCCGGTACGAGCCGGGCCGTCTCATTGGACCGGCCGAGAGGGACTTGTGCCGGCGATCCCCGTGTTTCCCTCCTGGGTTGCCTTATAGTACCCACGCAAGCCACGTTTTTCCTCGTCTTGGAACAGTTGGGGATCGTCCATGTCTGCCTGTAACGTTGCAACTTGACGCGGAACAGTACCCGGATGGCTCGCCGGTTCCCTTGGTGGGCTGTCGGTGTGCACACCGGAATTGTGTTTGGTTGATGCCTGCCTATTCTTTTTTGCCTTGGGATTTTCCCATCTACAATGGGCGTTATCCATCAACTTCTCCTGGTATGTGATGTTGTTTGCTGAACAGCTCCAGATGCAGTTGCTTGCAGTCCCTGTGCGGCATCAACGTCTGGTCCCCACTGAGCGGGCGCTGGGGTTGTCCTTCAGGGCTCCAATACCCTGAACCACAGCAGACATGTGCGCTAATTCTGCCACGTGCAACCCAACAGCGCACCCAGCCATCAACCGCAGATGGTTTCAACTCGGGCATCTCTCCCGTATCACGAGCCATCAATCGCGACCATTGTCATCCTCGCCGGCTTCATTCTCCTCCTCAATGCCGTCAACTATGGTCTCGACAGGCTCGTCTATTGCGGCCTCATCGGCCAGGTCTTCCTTGGCATCGCCTGGGGCACGCCCGGCGCGGGCTGGCTGTCGCAGGAAATGGAGCAGTCCATCGTCCAGCTCGGCTACCTCGGCCTGATCCTCATCGTGTACGAGGGCGGCCTTTCCACCGACTTTGACTCGCTCAAGGCCAACATTCTGCTGTCTAGCGCCGTCGCCGCCACCGGCATCGCCGTCCCGGTCGGCCTCTCCTTTGCGCTCGTCTCAATGCTCGGCGCATCGCCGCTGCAAGCCTTTGCCGCCGGCGCCGCACTCTGCTCCACCAGCTTGGGCACCACCTTCACCGTGCTCGGCACCAGCGGCCTGGTGGCCACGCGGATGGGCGTCGTCCTCACCAGCGCCGCCATGATGGACGACGTCGTCGGTCTGATCATGGTCCAGGTCGTCTCCAACATGGGCGGCGGCGGCAGCGCTGGGGGCATCGAGGCCGTCACCGTCGTACGCCCGGTCCTGGTGTCGCTGGGACTGGCGATTTTGGTGCCCCTGGCTTGCAGGTTCTTCGTCCGTCCGGGGACGCTCTGGTTGAACGCGGTGCGCGCGGGGAGACCCGACGCCGGCCTCGATCGTCTGCTGCGTCTTTCGCAGACGTCCCTGGTCGTCCACACAGTCTGTCTCTTCGGTCTGGTCGTCGCGGGGACCTATGCGGGGACGTCGGCACTGCTCGCTGCTTACGTCGCGGGTGCCGCGATCAGCTGGTGGGATTCTGAGGTGCCGCATCCTGATTCCGGGACGACCGCCACAGAAAAGCGCGGCCCATTATCAACGCAGCATTCCGCGCCAGGCGTGGTGATGGAGGCAGGAACCACGGCAGCGTCATTGGAGACACGAACCCATTCGAAAGCCGAGTCATCTGATGGCAACGGCGGTCTTCAGATCTATGAGCGCTATCATGGGAAAGCTGTTTCAAGAATCCTGTCTCTCTTTTTCTTCGTACGTTATTGTCCCGAAGCCAGGGTCTTTTTGCATTGATACGTCATTCTAAATTCTTTTTCCAGGCTTCTATCGGTTTCTCTGTCCCCATAACCCAGATGTTCTCTGGACCTATCGTTTGGAAGGGCATAGTCTACGCTGTTCTAATGATCCTTGGCAAGCTCATTTGCGGTGTATGGCTGTTATCGTTCGCAAGCCCTTTGGGGGCTCTCGGGCGTCTGGTCAAAATGATCTCTGGCTCGGCACCACAAAAGGCCATCAAGGCCACGCCGGGAACACACTGCTCACAGGGTGCGACGCAGGCAAGCAACAGCGAGCCGGCCACGACGGCAGAGGTTGCCGGGCCCGGCAAAATTAGTGGATCTGGGACTACGACAAACCACCAGACGACGGCCAGTACCGGGGAGCCTCAAATGCCCATTTCTGCGTATCCTGCCTGTATCCTCGGCTGCGCCATGGTTGCCCGCGGCGAGATCGGATTCCTCATCTCGGCGCTGGCCGAAAGCACAGGCGTCTTTAGCGGGCGGCCCGCGACCCCCGATCAGCCCTCGGAGCTCTTCCTCATAGTGACCTGGGCCATCACATTATGCACCGTTATCGGCCCCCTCTGCGTCGGTCTTTTGGTGAGGAGGGTCAAGCGATTAGAGGCAAAGTCGGACGCGGGTGGTAAACGCGATGTGCTTGGGGCCTGGGGCGTCCAGCCGAGTATCAAAACGGCTGCCTGACCCTAGCCGCATCGTGTGATTGTCAAGTTTTACATCAAAACCCGAGGAGGTTGTGCAGCTCGATCACTGTCTTCTGCCAAGTCTCTGGGAATCGCTACGCGGGACGCACATGACTTGCAACGATTGAAGTGGCGACCAACAGGAAAAAAGCACAAGGCGAGGTCCATTTCTGGGCTCCGGCGATGTTCCTTTGGCTGCTTGGAGCACAAACACTGTATGCTTGCATTTCATTTCTCCCAAGGGAGTCACAAGAATGGACTGGATTGAGGGTCACGAGACGACGCTCGGGCGTTCAACTCCTTTCCTAGGCATGAACTAACATGCATTCTTTGACTATTGAGGAAAGGAACTGTCGAGGCGATATGGTGCTTTGCTTTTGCTGACGACAGAATACAATAAGCAATAAGCAACTGCAATTCCGGCATCTTTCCCCCCATCGTTTGATCAGAGCAAAACAAGGCATGAGATTACACATTGATTACATCAAATCCGTAAACGAGACGCATCCAGACCTGCAGAGAGCTTCATTGAAGCAGCAAAACCTCACTTGTTGTTGCTTCTTCTCAGTGAGAAGCGACTTTGTGATTTCCCATCTGAAATCTAGATCCTAATGGCGCCACCACACCTTGTCATCGGGGTCTAGTCTAGTCTGACCGTTCCACGAACGCATGTCTCTTGTCGAGGAAGCTATGAAAGACAAGGCCGACCATAAACTCCAGCCCTTTACCACGCCACAGGAAAAAAAAAGAGCGCGCAACGTCAGATGAGCAGCCAACCAGGCTCGAGCCAGGGCAGTCTTGGCCACACGCCACATTCTCGAAACTCGGCTCAAGGGAGAACCCCCAAGCCAAGGGCTCGCGAGAAGCAAATGCTCGCCGCACTCCGGAATACCCTCCGCGGCTGTACCCCCATATCACAGATCGGCAATAAGGTGGAGAAGGAAAAGAAGTCCGGCACATGAGATCGCGCATATACATTGCTTATCGCTGGTACTTGCACGAACAAAAAAAAACCTCGCAGGCTCGCAGGGTCCAAAGTGGCCGTTGCCTGAGTATCACATGACCATCCTTTCCAATGCGTTGTGGCGAGATCAACGCCATGCCATGTTAATACCTCGACATCGAAGGTTTCTACTCATCTCCTGTCAATAATGAGGAACATGCGTTTTGACGAAATTCAACTTAACTTCCAAATTTTTGCGGTTGACCAATTCCGGTGACGTTTGAACAAGAGACATCAAAACGCAGCGGGGCCTTCCTTGCTTCTTTGTCTCATTCTCATCGTCGTTACACAGATTGGTGTGATGAGATCCTGGAACTTGTGTATGAATTGCTTCTCTTTATGCATGTAGCCATCCGGTTGAAGACTCGGTTAACCAAAGCACGTCGTTTCCATACCTTCTGCGCGCAATACAGTTGTAGTCCCCCCCTTTCCCATCGCTTCGCCGCGATATGTTAGATATACGGTCATGTGTGGGACAGGTTCCCTTTCATCGATATATCAGTACCTAATCAGCCACCGTCCATCGATCAGTTCTGATGTCCGCGATCAACATCTGCGTTCTTTTCTCTGTATCCATCCTTGTCACATTCCAAGATGAAGCTTCATCAAGCACCCGCAAAAATGACGGCGTACTGGGCCGCCGTCACCCTGTTGTGGACATGCCTCTGGGCACCGGTCGCAGCGCAGAACACGACAGCCATGCTGCTCGCCCTGCCAGAGTGTGCCCGTTCCTGCACCGTCAACGCCTTGTTATCACACGGCTGTGACCTCTCAAACATAACGGCCATAGCTCAGTGCTCCTGCACCAACGTAGAGCTGGCAGCGGGCCTGTCCGAGTGCGTGATGGGAAGTTGTGACTTTGATGGCCGGGCCAGTAAGTCTGCTTTCCTGGTGAGCAAGAGACGGAGCAGTGAATATAGCCATCCAGCTGTTCCTCCCAGCTACTAACCTCTATTCACACCTCTCCCCCCCAAACAGGATCCACGGTTCTCTTTTGGTTCCAGTGCAAAGACTTCCCCCACGAGTCCCGCCAGGCCGAGATCCAAGCCACATGCATCTCTTGTCTTGCAATCACGCTGGTGGTGGTGGCCCTGCGCATCTACGCGCGCTTCCTGGTCGCAAAGCGTCTGTGGTGGGACGACTGGTTGACGCTGGTGGCCCTGGTGTGCCTCATCGGGGGTATCGGCTGCTTTATCGCCAGTAAGCAGCCCTCAAACTAGCCCTGACGGACCAGGCCCGCGACTGACAAAAACGGCGCAACAACCACTAGCAACCGAACTTGGCTTCGGCCTGCATGTCTGGAACGTCTTCCCAGGCAACATCGGCGCAATCCTCAAGATCTTCCACGCCGCGATGCTCTTCTACATCGTCATCCAGGTCGCGGCCAAGCTGTCGATCGTGATGCTGTACTGGCGCATATTCCCGACGCGCTGGTTCCGACTCGCAGTGGGGCTGACCATCGTCTGGCTCGTCGGCCACGGCCTCGTCTTCTGCGGGCTCATCATCTTCCAGTGCCGGCCCATGGCGGGGGCGTTCGACCGCTCCATCGGCGCGCAGTGCCTCAACCTCCACACCGTGGGCGTGGTCGGCGCAGCGGCAGCCATCGTAGAGGACTTTGTCATCCTGCTGCTACCCATACCCGAGGTCTTGAAGCTGCAGCTGACGGCGCAGAAGAAGGTCGCCGTGTACTTGATGTTTGCCATCGGGTCGTTGTACGTTTTTTGCATCTTCACACACAAGTCCTTGTCCCCGGAGGTACGATGACTGACTTGGATCCAAAACAGCGCCTGCATCACCAGCATCATCCGCCTCAAATACCTCGGCAACTTCGGCAGGTCCCCGGACCAGACCTGGGACAACAGCGACATGGTCATCTGGTCCGTCATCGAGATCTCGGTCGCCATGATCTGCGCGTCGCTGCCCGCCCTGCGCCCGCTTCTCCTCCGCGTCCCGGGGTTCTTCACGGCCAACGAGGCCAGCGGTGCCAACGGCGGCCGCGTCGTCAGCCCGGACAAAAAGGCTCCTGTCAACATCGGCTCGGGTGGCGGCAACAGCGGCGGCAGCAGCAGCAGCAGCAGCGGGGGCCACTCGTCCGCGTCACAGAGGCCATTTGCCGGCGCAAAGGGCCGCAGGGGGTTCGAGGAGGTTTCAGAAGACAGGGACGATTCGCACTTTGCCGAGGGGGTCGACGTCAGTCAGACTGGCGAGGCGACCGAGATGACGCCCATTGAAAAGGACGTGGAGAAGGAGGTGGGAGGTACGCCGTAAGTTTGTGGAGTTGTTGTCCTTTGTTGGTTCCCCTAACTTTCTACTAGTGTCCGAGGGTGGCTTGTTGGATTTTGTCTTTCTTTTACCATCCCTTTACGCCATTATTGACTATGCCGTTTGCTTTTTGGTTCACGCGTTACAACACCCGAGCTGGGAATAACAGCCCAAGAGGCCTTATTTGTAGTGTTTTACGAGGTACAAAGGATATGTCCTTCTTTTTAGATTAACTGCCAGGAGTCTACAAAGTATCTGGCTGGGCATATTGGTCATACTGCATTCCGTCTGTAAGTTGGCTTTATCTAGACCCTTTTCTTCTCTGTTGCGCCATTCGCGCACTATATGCAATAGAACAGACGCATGTAAAACTTTGTGATGTCTTGATCACACTTAAGCAGGTGAGCTTTGAACGGCAACAGCACACATTCAAGTCCACCCGGTTCAGGTTTTATCTTGGTTTCTTGCCTCGGGCTCCCAGGGTCCGCTCGTCTGATAATAGGGCAAAGTTCGTGAGACGATGGCTTGATATCTACAGCACACATGCATGATCCTGCATCGCGGGGACTTGCATTCGCCAAGAAGCCTAACAGGGCAGATCGACGAGCGGAAATGCATGCTTACAAACGTGTCAGATCGAAAGTATAAGGCGGGACGGGGATATACGTGAGTGAGCCAGACACGTTTGGATATGCAAGTGTGGCATTGGGATCTCCGTCAATAGTCTTGCAGGCTCGGATGTTAGATTGCTTGCGGCTCAGGAGGATAAACCTGGTAAACATCTCAATAATTTGATGTTGATGGCCCGTTTCGAAGTGGGAGAATGTTTCCATACCCATCTTGGTTGCTGGCACATGCACAGACAAAGGTCAGCTATACTTGTTATATAAAGAATTGTTTGGCCCTCACTCCATCAGACGGCGGCAAAGACTGCACGTTTCATACAGACGCATACATACGAGAAAAAAACAAGACTGTTTGAGATCAAAAAAAGTCTGCCACGAAAATGCAGCTTATCAAGACCATCCTCGCGGTCGCCTCGGTGGCCTCCGTCCAGGCCAAGACGATCCCGGTGACCGTCGGCGGAACCGGACTCGTTTTCACACCGGACTCTATCACGGCGGACAAGGGCGACATCATCGAGTTCAAGTTCCCGACGTCTGCGCACGACGCAGTAGTAGGGACCACCGACGCGCCGTGCGAGCCCATGGACGACAACGACATGGAATTCGCGTCTGGTATACCCTCAGGCAGCCAGGTTGTGAGTGTCCATGGATCTTTTTTTTTCTTGTTTAATCTTTTCATTATCAATGTCTCGTCGACTTGGCCTCTTTTCCCCGTGCTCCATCGTCGGTTAACGTTACATGGCACCCATTCAAGAACGGCATCTTCCAGGTCGTCGTCAACTCGACGGACCCTGTGATGGTCTACTGCTCGGTCGGATCGCACTGCGCTGCTGGCATGGTCATGGCGATCAACCCGAGCGGTCCCTTGACTTTGGACGCGTTCAAGACCCAGGCCTCGGGCAGGAAGAGCAAGACGCCGAATGGTGTTTACGGCGGAACCTGGATTCCTTCGAGCAAGTGAGGGGCTGTTTTGTTGGTCCGGAGATGTTGTGGGAGATGGGATATATCTACCTACTTGCATATCATGTGTTCATAACAGTGAAATTCAAGTTTATGTCTGATTTTGTCCTTGTATGCATCATCATATGAAGAGCCATCGAAAACTTGGCCTGCCGCTGCGCATTTCTTGCAAGGGGCTCTTATAATAGGCGAACCTTCCTCTTGCTGTTATATCCCATTGCCTTTGGTCACTTGTCGTACCACCTATCGACATAGCCTACCCGGGTTATGATCAAGTTGCTGTCATCATCTTTAACGGTGATTGCTGCGTGCAGCTCCACCAGTATCCCGTAGAAGGCCTCGTAACCACCAGTATCATCGACGCTCGTCAAGAGCAGTACAAAGTACCTCCCCTCTACCTCGGGCTCCATCCATACCTGTCCATCCCAGTACCATTGCAAGTCTATGAACTCGGTGCGTACAGGGTAGTAGCGATATTCCGGATCTTTGGGTAGGTGGGTGAAATCCTACAAGATGGCAGGGATGAGTTAGCACTCCAGCTCGACGAATCCAGCAGTCACACGGCCAGTTGGCGAGGCACCGGCAAGTGTGCACTCGGCATGGAAAATCTTTGCATAATCAACCTTGAGACGGTCTTGGATTTGATGGTTGCCGGAAGTGAGTTTACAGCAGTATTGACGGGCTGTTATGCCGAAGCCCACGGCCACGACGACGCGTGATAATTCTCCGAAGCCAGGAGAGCGTCTAGCTTGGCAAGGTGATTTAGATAAGTGCCTAGACCAGCATGCACCGAGCCTTTATGAGACTTGGTCTCCGCGGCAAAACTTGTCATCATTTTGCTGGCCAAGCCTCGAATGGCAGGCAGAGGGTTCTCTCGGAAGCTCAAGTCGATCGCGGTGTACTGGCCGACGAAACTACGCCAGGTCTCTTCAGACGCCATCCCGGCTCCCCCAAAACGACCTCATATCTACGTGAGCGCGTGGGTCGTAGTTGGACACCCTGTCCTAGAAGCTGATCTTGGCGCCAGAGTCCTCGATTCGCATACGCTCGCAAGCCAGAGTGTCCCTGCATTACCATACGACTTCATGCCGTGCAAAGTGCAGCACACGGAGGCTCAGAAGCCGGTCCTGAAAGACCTAGCCACGGGAGAGCATAGGAAAAGTTATCGTCTCTTGGATTCTCAGTTGGTATGTGTAGTAATGGGTAACGCCGAAATTGTTGACCGAGGGCCAGACTTTGACTGATCCAAGGCGAACTTTGGAGGGGGCCGGCGCAAAAAGGCCCATGGTTGTGTTGCCAACTCGGCTCAAGTTGCGCCAATGGTCAAGTGGGCATTAGCGTAGTATATGGCTATGCGCGTTGCTTCCGAGTCCTAGTTAACTGGGTCTTCCTGAACGATACACAGGGCATTGATCTAGAGATAGCGCACGCCCAAGTCTTTAGCAGTGCGGATAGAATCCTGGAAGGTTTTGCACATATTACTGACGTTCATGCCAGATTTGTGGGCTGATATATTGGCCCCTGTGGTCTTTGCGAAGGGTGTCTGTTCCCATCAGTAGCTTAGACAGACATATCGCCCATAGGTACCCTCGGTCTCGAATAGCGTAGTCATTTTCGGGTCGGGCCCGCCAACATCAACTACTCGAGTTGGCAGCGGCGGTATTGCGGTCGTGGCCTGGCATCAGAGTGCGTGGTGGTACAGACGTATAGCCAGTCACGGATAGCATCAAGGGTAAAGGCTGATGCTGTCCCCGTGGGCGGTGAAACCTGGCCTACTAGATTCCAGGAATTTGGCGAACCTTTGATGGTACGGACCTTGAGATTTGACGACAGCTTGACGGTGAATGTATTTCAGTGGCATTGTGGAAACTAACCGTCAACTGCTTGAAAGATAATGGCAATGGACCGGTCTTTGAACCACGAGGGAGGATATTTACAAGCTCAATACACAGCCACCTGGCCCCTTTCCTTGAGCATTCTCGTACGCTACAACCGTTATCCTCAACATACCAAACCTCTGGCGCCACTGGGGTGCAATATACCGCCAGGTTCCGATCCAGAATGAGGCATTTTTTCGCAGAGCTTGGCCTGTCTTGATTTTCCACCATCACATTGGTTGATATATACATCTGAATCTGGGATCTTCTTCCATCTCGGGCAGTGTTGCTGAGGCTACTGCTTCAAGCGTTAAAATTCGGGGATAGCAACATGATACAACTTTACGAGGAAACAAAACAAACAGAAAAGAGACAAAAGGTTGGCTTTGCAAGTATGTGCCTGTGTGTAGACCCAATATTCTTGGCGGCACAGCCTTATCAACCCATCGACCACCCTCTGCCATGTCTTGTTTCGTCTCGGTTGTCCATTGATATCATGGCTTCGGGATGGAATCATATAATGACTCCGTTAACCAGCTGCTAAAAGACTGGCTGACTGTGGCATAGCCCGGAGAAGTGACTCATTACATGGTACCTATTCACAAATCACGTTGTAAATAGACGTATTCAAGTCCCCCTTACAATCCATGCAAGCCCCCGCCAAACCCCCGCCAGCGTTTTATCAGATCCAAGATCCCATCTGATAAGAAAATGCTTTCTGACCCCATCGCCAACTCCCAGACCGGGCGACATCGGAGCAAAGCCACCCGGACCCAGGAACCAGAGGCGGCCGGAAGACCTTGTTCATATTCATCTACCGGGGCCAGTTGCAGCCGTACCAGCATCCTGGCTATAACCGCTCATCAAGTGGTGCGCTTGGCACATGCTCGCACCGATGCGACGCCCACTCTGGTCCACCCCCTCCCTCCTCATCCGAGGGAGAGGAATACGGTCGCTGTTGTAGCGAGCGACCTTTCTCTGGCTTCTTTCATCCCGGACTATTAAGCTGCCAAAACCACATTCTCACTCTTGTCCTTGAAGCCAGTGGCCGTTGTATCGTCATCGCCATCACGTCATCTAGGTACCTATCTGCCTATAACCATGACAGTCTCACCACGTGAAGCCCCCTACAAGGTGCTGGTTATCGGAGGCTCATACGCCGGCATCTCGGCCACCCTGAACCTCCTGGACCTGTGCACGGGCAAGACGCCACGATGCGGTGCGCGGGTGGGCGACCTAGACGCATCCATAGGTCCCATTGAGGTCGAAGTCACGATTGTCGACGAGCGGGACGGATTCTGTCAGTAACACCCAGGTCGACTAACCAAAACAACCGCCCCTCGCTAACAGCCCTCCCCAAAACAGTCCACATCATCGGCTCCCCGCTCGCGTTCGCGTCAAACACCTACGCCGAAAAGGCTTGGGTCAAGTACTCGGACATTGCGGCACTGCAGCAGCCCAACGTGCACATAATCCACGGCACGGCAAAGACGATAGACCCCGTGACCAAGACGGCGACCATCACCACGACCGCCACAGCAAGCACAGCAGCAGCAGCAGTGACAGCGACGAATCCCACCACCCAGTCAGACCAGACCCTCAGCTACGACTTCCTCGTCGCCGCCTCGGGCCTCCGCCGCGTCTGGCCCGTCGTGCCGCAGTCCTCGCGCCGCAAGACCTACCTGGTCGAGACGGCGTCGCACGTGCGCGCGGTCTCCGCCTCGCGCAACGGCGTCCTGGTCGTGGGCGGCGGCGCCGTCGGCATCGAGATGGCGGCCGAGCTCAAGCTCGTGCAGCCGCAGGTGCGCGTGACGCTCGCCCACTCGCGCGACCGCCTGCTCTCGTCCGAGGCCCTGTCGGACGAGTGCAAGGACGTGGCGCTGTCGCTGCTGCGCGAGGCGGGCGTCGAGGTGCTCATGGCCCACCGCGTGTCGTCGCAGCGGGAGCTCGCGCTCGAGGACGGAGCGCGCGCCGTCGAGGTCGCGTTTGAGAACGGGCACAGGCTCGTCGTCGACAACGTCATCATGGCCATATCCAAGAGCGTGCCGACGTCGAACTACCTGCCTGTGGAGGCGGTTGACGCGGAGGGATACGTCAAGATCCAGCCGAGGTCGGTTTTCCTTTTTTTTCCATGTTTCTTTTGTGTATACAGTTTGCCAGAGCTAACCGAACAAACAGCCTCGCGTTCCCCATCTCAATGCCAAACGCCGCAGCCCACTTTGCCGCCGGCGACCTGGCCCTGTGGTCGGGCATCAAGAGGTGCGGCGGCGCCATGCACATGGGCTTCTGCGCCGCCACCAACATGCACCAGCTGATGCTGCAGGAGACGAGCCAAGGTCGCCACACGCCCAAGCTGCTCGAGCTGAGCGAGTTCCCGCCCATGATCGGGCTCGCCGTGGGCCGCAAGGCCGTGTCGTACAGCCCTGACGCGGGCACGAATTCGGGT
>JASAOQ010003707.1:46254-61042 GCA_031306065.1 Pseudopyricularia cyperi | reverse complement strand
ATACTACTCTGGTGATAGCGATCATAAAACAGCCTGCCTGCACCGTACTGACCACGGCCTGTGGGCACACAGTAAAAACGCACACTTTGGAGGTATACAGCCTTTTCGCAGGTACTGACACTGGGGCTCAGGTATAAAGTTGGGTGGCAAAACACGGTGGTAGGGAGCCGTTTGTTTTTGGGAAACAACGATATTAGCAATACTACTACAGTAGATGAGAATAGCGCCTGATTACGAGTTCCATCAGAAAGCTAAGCTGTGACGAATTACATAACTCATGATATACTACGTTTGTGAGTTTCAACTGATCCAGTTAGGGCGATTTGAATGTTCAAAGGTCTAAATATAAAACTGGTAATTTTTCGTGGGGAAAAAAAAAGAAAAAGAAAAAAAACCCCCCCGGCCCTTACAAGCCCGGATAGGCAAAAGTTTCCAGTTCTCTCTATATTTAAGTTGGTCTAAAGCTTCATTTTTTCGTGAGAGCTTTCCTTAATTCTAGATGAGGCGGTTGCACCAAAACGGGTTAAGGATCGAGATTCTCTCCTCTCTAGTTAACAAGGAAGATTTTCCTAAGTGAGAAGATCAGGCTCTTGCGGCCCGCAAACTATAGACGAGCATTCTAAAAGTTTATATATAAACCTCTGTTTCGCCCAAACTTTTTGGAGTATAATACTAGTAAATCCTCGTTTAGATCTCGTTTGAGCTTTGTGAAGAGTGTGAATTTGTATAGGGTAGCATTTTCACAGGTAGCATAGGAGTTTCAATGGTAACTTGAAGGGCAAAACTGCGGGAATAGGGCTCCTTTTGTATGACAGCGATCATGGTACTCGAGGGTCCCCACGCAAAAACAAACTTTGATATTCGATCGATAGAAAGCAAATAAACTTCGTCTCAAAACAGTCGATGAAAGCATCAGAACAGCTCGGCCGAACAACTCGATCAAACGTTGGGCTGGTCATCCGTTGTTGCTTTTCAGTCGTAACTGAATTGCCGTGATCGATGTCATGTTCCGGATCGGAGAAAAAACATGTATAAACTCAAATAAAGAGGTTGGAGCCCATGGCATATATTTATCATGTAGCATGAGCAATATGCCTTTTCCCACTCAGCATCTTGTTCTCCAACAACCATGTGCCCATTTCCTGTCCATAACCCACCTATGCGCTAGTTGTTCACAACGCCAAAATGTCCACCTCGGTCATCTCCACCCTTCGATACGCCAACGCCGACAGCGAGGCCCTGGAGCGGGAAAAGGCCTACATACTCAACTACCCGGCACCGCCAGGCCTACCCAAGAGCAACTTCAAAATCGACTTTGTGCCCGAAATACCGATACGGAGCCTGCGGACTGCGGATCTCAGCTGGGACGAGAACGGGATCTGCATGGCCAAGCTCCAAAGCTGCATGCCCAAGTCGGACTTTGAGGACGAGGCGAAAATTGAGAGCGAGTACCTCCCCGCTGTTTACGAGTGTCTGAAGAGGAGCCTGGGTGCCGAGGAGGTTTGCATTTTTGACTACATGGTGCGGCGGCGCGCGCCGGCGTTCCCATACCAGCCAAAGTCCAAGGACAACGCACCGCAGCCGGCACTGTCGGCGCACATTGGTAAGGTCTTCCGTCATCTTTACTTTTGAGTGGTGTCAAGCTTGTGTGTTCTAACAGCTGTCATAAAAGATTACACGACCGACGAGATCAAGGGCCGCGTGTCAAAGTACTTCAAAGAAAAGGCCACGTACTATGCAGCGCGACACTACCAGGTTGTAAAGTGAGTCCCCGAGGTTGCTCTTGGTATTCCGGGAGTTTATTGGCGAACTAAAAAAATACCTCATTTGCATGACTAGTGTGTGGAAACCGCTCAACGGCCCTCTGAGGGACTATCCGATGGCGTATTGCGATGCCAAGACCATGGACCCAAGCACCGATCTGCTGGCTGTCGACGAGGTGTTCCCGACAGTGGCCAACGAGGTGTACCAGGTGCTTTACAACCCCAAACACGATTGGTACTATATCCCGGACCAGCAGGTAGACGAGGTTGCCATCTTTGCGGGGTACGATTCCAAGAAGGGACAGGCTGTGGCGGTGCCGCACTGCTCCTTTGACCTGGGTGAGGCGAGCTCTGGAGAACCGCGTGAGAGCATCGAGGTGAGGGCGTTTGTATTCTACCGAGATGATTAGCTATGGGGGTGTGTGGTTAGTCTAGAGGTCTATCCAGGTTCGACGGCAGTCCCGTAGTAAAGTTCAAGCTTCGTTGATCGCCAATGGACAGTCTTGCCGATGGCAGTAGGCAAATATTTGACATTCAATGGTCCGAAGTGAGCATGATATGCAGCATCCCCCCTTTGGGACATCTTGTTAGCCGCCGATCGATGTCCAAACGCAGCCGACTTGGGATGGACGCATCCAAGGCAGAATGAAGGCGGGGGTGTGCCTTGCCTACCACGTGCCACTATGAAAATAATATTTCTAAAACCCCGTAACCTTCAAAAAAAGCGTTCTTTTTCGATAGCTTTACTCTCTTGCTGTCGGCAAATAGACAGATTTGCACTCTGCCTCGTTTCCGAATTGCCATCCGGGGGGTCTTTTGTTTGTTGATTAACATACAGTGAAGGGTCTTTGACGATCGGACGATGGTATGTTGTACAAAGTAGAGATCCCATATCGTATAGAGTATGCGAGACGATCGCTGCGCTAGGGACGAAATATCACCACGTACTTTGGCCCTTGGCTGGAAAGGCAAGGAAAGCCCTGTTCCGCAGGTGACGCGTACGTCGTAACTTGCTCACTACGTCGTAACTTGCTCACTACGTCGTAACTTGCTCACTTGAAAGGAACCTTGACGCAGTCGGAGTTGGGGGTTGACAAGAGGCTTTCGAAGCCCCCACGCCCGATGAAATGCCAGGAAACCTGAAACCATATATTGACTTTTGAATTCACATGCAAGTGCCGATAAGTTTAACGCTATCTGTCCGATGCTACATAGTATATAGTTAAAGTTGCGGTGTCACCTGAAGAGGAAACTCCTTTATTTGGGCAAAACAAAGCCCAGTTAACAACTAATATGGTTGATATCCTGGAAAAGGGCTTCTAATACGGTACTTTTGCCACTCAAACTTAAACTTGAGCCCCAGTAGTACCCACGAAAAAGCTCTATACCTCCAAAGTATGCGTTTTTACTGTGTGCCCACAGGCCCTGGTCAGTATTGTGCAGGCAGCCTGTTTGTTACCGTTGGCAATGATAGTGTTTATACGCCAAGATAATTCCTCAGGTACAAACTGCGCAAACAAGCTCGCCAACAGTGGTCAACTGTAAGGGAGAAAGCCAGTAAACCCTCACGATGCAAAACATTACGGCAAGCATCGACAACGATCAAAAGGAGCAGTCCAGTGCCATAGCATTGGAAGGGCACGAGAACCCGCAAAACTGGTCGAGCAAGAAGAAATGGAGAACCATTCTTATTGTATCCGGGATTACATTCAACCAGTCAGTCATATTCTGTTTGTTAGCAGCCACCACCACAGCAAACCTATACTCATTCAAGCACGTACAGAGCCATGTCCTCTACCATCTTCGCTCCCGGCGTCTCTCAGGCCATGCTGGATCTGCACGTCTTCAACCCAGCCATCGTCACACTAGCCATCTCCATCTACGTCATTGGACTGGCCGTGGGGCCGCTCCTCATGTCCCCGCTGAGCGAGCGCTACGGCCGCATGCCCATCATGCATGTCACCAACGTGATGTTCCTGCTTGCCTCGGTTGTCTGCGCCGTCAGCGTCAACCTGCCGATGTTGCTCGTCGCCCGCTTCGTGGCCGGCGCCGCAACCGTGTCCCTGGGGGGTGCCTACGTGGCTGACATCATGGCGCCCGAACTTCGACAGCGCGCCATGAATGTGTGGACTATCGGGCCTGTCTTGGTATGTTTCTCTGCTGCGTATGTTCACTGCGAGTAGGATATTCAATGTTAATCGACCACTAGGCGCCTCTTGTCGGTCCCATCGTCGGCGGCTACGTGTCCATGTACACTACCTGGCGGTGGACTTTTGGCGTCCTGAGCATCACGGTAAGCATCTGCACCTGGCCTGTCGTGCCAAAACATTTATATTTACTCTTCCCAGGGCGCCTTCGCCATCGTGGCCACCCCTCTTTTCCTCCAGGAGACTTATCCTCCTCGACTTTTAGAGCTCAAGGCAAGGCGTCTTCAGGCCACCATCCCGACGCCCTTGCCATCTGAAAAATCAGAAAGGTTGCTCACGTCCCTCGCGAGGCCGTTCCACCTAATGCTCTCTTCTCCCGCCCTGATAGTCGTGTCTCTATTCCTCGCCGTCGCCTACAGCTATATGTATATCATGTTCACTACTTTTACTCCCGTCTTCACCGACACGTACGCCTTCACTCCCGGCGAGGTTGGTCTGAGCTACTTGGGCCTGGGAATCGGCTCCCTCCTGGGCCAGTACTCTTTGGACTTGTTCATGCGGCGCTACCTCACCCGTAAAGCTCAAGCTGGCCCCGACGAGGGCCCGCTGCCAGAGCGGAATCTTTTCATCTTGATGGCGGGCGGCGTCATTATGGCTGCGTCCCTGTTCTGGTACGGGTGGGCGCTGGAGTATCGGACGCACTGGATTGTGCCCATCCTTGGCACAGTCGTCTGCGGCTTTGCCATCAGCCTATTCTTTCTGGGCGTTCAGACATACATTGTCGAAGTCTACACCGTGTACGCGGCCAGCGCCCTGGCAGCCAGCACCGCCATTCGCTCAGTCTTTGGGCTCACGGTTCCTCTCGCGGCGCCGCAACTCTACAACAGACTAGGCTACGGCTGGGGGAACTCGGCTCTGGGCTTTCTCGCCTTGGCCATGGTGCCGGCTGCTTTCTGGCTTTGGCGGAGCAGCAGGCGGCTCCGCAAGGCATAGCTACCTAGCTTTGAATTTTAGACGCCGATCCAATTCGATTCATCTGACAGCTAGACGATCTGTAAACTTCTTGATAGCCCACAGGCTTTCCAGATACAGGTCCGGTAGTGCATTTCGCAAAAACATGTCCGCCTCATGCACCACGCCCAGATTCACCCGACACGTAACCCGCACCCCGGCCCTCGCCAGTTTGTTGTAGTACGCCACGCCCTCGTCTCTCAGCGGATCCAGCTCATTGGTAGTAATCATGTGCGGCGGCAGGCCCTCCATCTCCGCTTCGTCGGCCCAGTACGGCCAGGCAAGGGGGTCCCTCGCAGCTGCGCCCGAGGGGTCGTACATCTTGGCGTTCAGCGCGCTGGTCCCGGAGCTGATGAGGTAGCCGTCACACTCGACGAGGCTGGGGAGCTCGCGCAGCTTCCAGTCCTCGGGCATGTGGTACGCGTTGCTGAGGTAGGGACAGGCGGCGCAGACCCCGTCGATGGCGCCCAGCCACCCCTCCCGTTTGGCCCTGAGGGTCGTCGCCAGCGCCAGGTTGGCCCCGCCGCTGTCGCCCTGCAGCACGACGCGGTCGACCCCGAGCTGGGACCGGTGCGCGTCCGCCCACCGCACCGCCGCGCAGCAGTCGTCCAGCCCCGCGGGGAACGGATGGCGCAGTCCGTCCTTGCCCAGAGCGTTGCGGAAGTCGACTGCAATCACCACCAGCCCCGTGCGCGCGAGGGACTCGGCCCATGTCACATGCACGGCGCTCTGGGTGTCCAGGATAATCATGCCGCCGCTGTGGAAGTACATGAGCAGCGGGGTTTTGGCCAGCGAAGTGGCGGGCCGGGTTATGAAAAGCCGGATGACGTTGCCGTCGGGCCCGGTGATGGTTTGCTCCGATTTGATTAGTGGGACGGACGTAGGCTCGCCCTGTACGGTATAGTCGAGGCGACTGTAGAGGTTTTCAATTGACTGCTCATTGCTACGGATGAAGGTGGCGATGTTGTCAAGCGGGCTATCCGGCGTCAGGTTGGATGTGAGGTAGGATAGTTCGGCGAGCCCGTAGGCTTGTAGCACCTGCAGCTGCCCTGGGTGCGTGCGAGGGTCGGTGGCGAGGGACATGTTGATGTCGCCGAGGCGGCCGGGGAGCCTTACGTTTGCCATTGTTGTGCTTGAAAATGGAGGTTGGTTTCATATTACTATCTATCATGGACTACAATGCATCTTGGATAATACGTTGCTATTATATGTAGGTGCGTCCTGGAACAATCTCAACTGTCACATCTGGTTTTGAAATCTACAAACCTTGCCTCACTACTTCTTAGACGTAAAGTTTGATCCGATCTAACAGTATCATCAGACGGCCTCCCATTCCGTATCCCAAGTCCAACATGCGTAATGTGCTGTAACCATACTTTCGACTGCTACGTATCACTGCAACTCTTGAGCGGGGGTTTGAGCACTTATCTCCGCGCTGCTGCACGACCATCACTCTCAACCTTTACTCATACGTCCAGCCCCATCACCTGCCTTGTACCGCCAGACTAACCACCATCCCCTCACACCAAAAAAAATGGCCGCCCAACAAGCCCAGCAGGATTACGATTCCCTGGCCGCCCAGTATGCCGGCTACTCCACCCTGCCCTCGGGCATCCTCGAGTCCCAGCTTCTCGCCGCCGCCTTGGGCGACTGCACCGGCCTGACCATCCTCGACCTCGCCGGAGGCTCGGGCATCCACGCCCGCGAGGCAGTCGCCCTCGGCGCCGCCCACGTTGACGTCGTAGACATCTCGCCCAACATGTTGCGCGTCGGCGTCGACCTCGAGGCCGCTCTCGGCCGCGAGGGTGTCATAAGATACCTGCGCGGCGACGCGGCGCAGCCCCTCGCCCATCTGAATCTGGCCGAGAAGAGCTACGATCTTGTCCTGGGCTGCTGGGTGTTCAGTTTCGCCGACTCGGCCGCCATGGTGCGTGGCGTGTTTCGCAACGTCGTGACCTACTTGAAGCCGGGCGGGCGGTTTGTGGGCGTGCGCGACAACGACCCCTGGAGTCCAGCGTTGGATGGCAGGTACGGCGGGGAGTGCAAGTCCCTGCGACCATTCCCCGGCGGCGTTAGGTACAAATGTGTGCTGCGGACTACGCCTGTGATGGAATTTGAAGGGGCTTGCTTGGAGACTATCTACTCGGGGAACGGGGAAATGTGGGAGGAGTTTGGGTTCGTCGGGCTGGAGACGGTGCCGTATGAGACCGCCGAGGTTGTGAGGAAGGATAGGGAGTTTTGGCGAGTGTTTTTGGAGAGCCCGAATCTCGCCGTCTTTAGCGCTGTTTTAGGGCTAAGTGACGACAAGGTGCGGGTGGAAAAACTGTAGCTCGATCCAGGGCCGGAATAGCTCCATAAAGGTCCCAATAATCAGAACAAGACCAGCATCAGTCACTGTCGTCTACCCACGATGAGCCTGCCGTAGCACTTTGGCGGTGTTCTCGATGAATGCGAAGCTCTTCTCTAGCTCCCGTGATTGCACTCCGCAAACGCTTGCGGCATCCTTGCATACCGCTTTGCCGTGGCCGAGATATCAGCCTCTGACATACTCCGCGAGTTTGCCTCACCCTCGTCGCCGGCAAAGTGTACGAGGACGGCCGACATGTGTCCACATACCGAGAGGCCTTCGAATGAGACGTTGTCAGGATTTACGATGACTGTGCTTGAATTTTGGATGGTCTGAATCCGGATAGTGGTTAGTGTTGGGCTCCCGAGTAGTCACGATGTTGCTGCAAGTACCCATTTCACAGCAACCCAAAGCATTACAGAGAGCCGTGAGAAAAGATATTCAGGTCCTTTGCGGTAGCAAACATCGACGATTATCATGCCACAGCCCTGCACATGTGTTGACAGCAGGCCTGTTTCGTCTCCAAACTGCCAACCACCCAGCCTCCTATGGACGAGACCGGCCAGTCCTGTGATGGACAACAATGCCACATACCAGAGCAGCCTAATGGTCTGTTGCAAAACATGGTCACGATTGCTTTGATTGTTTTCTGCTCCTTTTGGATTGTAAGTAACTGTTTATAACTACCCACTCGGATACATTAGATTTGTGCAATAACTTCCACGCCCACTTGTAGTTGAAATTTGATGCTGATAAGTCTAGGCCGCTGCAGTATTTGTATTTTCTGTCTTGCGCAAGTATAATCTTAACTTTGACCATACTTACAGCATCTTCTGCGGCTTTCTGTTTGCCGCCACGTTAATGCTATATGCCAGCGTGCTGCAGCACTACATCCACGTTTTGGAATTAGGAAGCGTCCAGGTCTGGATCCAGGCGCCCGCGTACGTCTTCGTTGTACTTGCTGACACTTTTGTCCTTGTGACGGGACTTGAACTGGCCCACAGCCAGGCTCTCAAGAAGTAAGCAACATCCCCGTTGCTGTGTGGATGCACCCTTTATCTTCTTCCATGGTTAAATGCCTACGGTCCGTTGTGTCTATGATGTTTTGTCTCACTATCGGAGTGGCATCTGCCATCGCCGTTGGTCGTAGCCCAATTTGTAAGATCCGTGCCTCAGCTGAATGTATGGGTCTCCCATCATCTTCGGATTCGTGGCCAGTTGTATCTTTTACGCCTACTTCTTCTGGAGCAAAAAGGAGACTGGCCGGAGGTAGTCCGTCATTAATGGGGAAGAAGACAGCGGAGAAGAAACGACGGTTGACATATGTAACCATCATGGCGTGCAGCTTCACAAGGATGAGTTAAAGAAAGCATATACTGGAGATTGTATGTTCAAGTTGGTTCAACCAGTTTTGCTATATACCGAGTGCAGATCCCTAGCTTTGATACTCTGAAAAAACAGAAACGAAGCGTGACATCTATTCACATCCATGCTTTCCGCTCGCTCTCATTCTGCGCTCATGCACCTTGAAGCATTGCCTTAACTCCCTCGAAAGTCTCCCTAACGGTAGGTTGAATCTGGGAAGCGGGGAGAACGAAGCCGCTGGTGCCACTGGAGCCGCCGGGCCGGAGCTCGTAGGTGTAGGCGTAGGGAGCACCCGCGGTGCCGGCCAGGTAGCCGGTGCTGTCGCCGGTGGTCATGTACAGGAGGCGGCACGAGTTGCCGATGCTGTAAACGGTGCCCGAGACGGCGCGGATGGCATTACGTGCCGACGTGGCCAGGGCCTGCCAGCGTGTCTCGGCCGGGTCGACGCGCGAGCAGTCGTCGCCGTAGGGCCAAAGTATGTACCTTTTCGCGAGCGCTTAGGTCAGTATTGGGAGAGGCCGGTTAGGTCCACTGAATCGAAATGGAGGCAAGTGTAACTTACTGTCCGTAGCTGTGAAAGTCAATGTAAAAGGCAATGCCCAGGCCGTTCCTGAGGGTGGTGATTTGCGAGATCATACCCCTGTTCTCGGGGGTGTCGCCGGCGGCCTGGCCCTTGTAGGTCTCGGCGCAGGCGCTGGTCGAGGCACCGCCGGTCTTGGACCAGGCGTAGGGCCAGTTGCGGTTGTTGTCGGTGCCGACGCAGGAGACGCCGCTGCGCGACTGGCGGTTCTTGCGCCACAGGCGGTCGGTGGTCTGCGTGTATAGGAAGCCGTCGGGGTTGACGATGGGCATGATGTAGAAGTCGTACTTGTCGACCAGCGCGCGGATCGCGGCGTCGGACGAGTACTTGGTCAATAGGTTCCAGGCCATGTACTCGGTGGTCTAGGGGTCGGAGTCAGCAATCTGTAGGCGAATGAGGGTGCACAAGGGTGAGCGAGGGTGAAAACAACGCACCATGGTGGTGATCCACTCGCGGGCGTGGACTGTGCCGTGGAAGAGCACGGCAGGCTTGGAGCCGCGGCCACCGGAACCCCAGATGTGGATTCCCTGAATGGAGCGTCCTGCCGCCGAAGACCCGGCCGTGACAATCTCAGACTGACTGGGGAAGGCACCCTGAAGGTCACGAAGGAACGTAAGGTGGTCATTGTAGCTGTGGTAGGCGGTGAACCACGACTCTGTGTTTTGATTACGATGTAGTCAGCATAGGTGATAGAAAAAGAAACAGTGCAGTTGCAATGAAGTGGGCATATTTCCGAATCTTACCAGGAGGCACAGCAGCGATGCCGACGGTGCCGTCGTCGATGAGCTGCTCGGACTCGCTGGTCATGAGTTCGCCCTCCTCGAGCAAGGCAGCGCCCAGATCCTCGACCACGATCTCGGCTGAGCCGACGATTTCACGAACGGCATCGACGTTACCGGGGCTGACGACAATGTCGAGGGAGTTCTGGGAGCCCGGGTTCAGAATGTGGGCGGCCAGGTCCGAGATCTTGTCCTCGAGCTCTTGGCTGGGCTCGGCAATGGTCAGGCGCATTCCCTTGAAGCCCGTGTAGTCGACCTTCTCGCCCCTCTCGTCGCGGGCGAGAGTGGCGGCGTTGACCAGCCCGAGGGCGAAGAGGAGGAACGAGACCATGGACGACTTCATCTTGTCTGTGGGGTGCAACCGGGTGGTGACGGTGGGGAGGAAGTGCCAAAAGGCCAGGCAGGGTCTGGAGCGCAGGACTATCCCCGCCTAATATAGTCGGTTAGCTCCCAGTTGATGCGGCGAGCGAAGCAACCCAGCTATGATGTTGAAATAAGGCGCAATAAGATGCCAAGGGTGCCTGGACCCGGCGATGGACGCGTTCCCCTGTCCAGGGACCATGTCGAACAGCAACGCCAGCTCACTCCCCACAAGACTTTGGGATGTAGTTCTACGTCCAGCTATGGAATGTGTCATCGAATGGTCGGGGCACTGGGGAGAAATGGGCAGGTGAAGCGGCTTTTGTGGTGGGGGAACGGCAGTTTGGCCCTGTTATCGCAGTCTTGGCGGTGCTGGAGGCGTCAGTTCCGCAGATGCGACTTGCCTGATCGGGCAGGTCGGCGAGCCACATGAACAACAGAAACGAAAGCAGGTTCTACAATGGCCCTTTCTTTGAAGCTGCTTATCGACTAAGGGTTTTGGTTTTGACAAGTCGAGAGAAGTATGGCTTCCTGGAGAAAACCATGGGGAGCGGGAAGATCCGTGGAGCAGTCGGCTGTATACACTTTGTATAAGATCGGAAGACCATATTGTTTTTGGTGAGAACTCCAGTATAAGTTGTCACAGATTTAGTGCCGATGTATTGTGACCTCGTCATGGACAGGGAACACCTTCTAAACCAAGATATCTGACCCGGTGCTCCTATGATGGTGACTAGCTACAAGACTAATCTCAAGTTCTCAACACATTTGGTGTGGCCCGATCCGCGCCTTGTCGTTCGTCTCAGCCGTACAGCAACTCACCGAACCCAAGGCCCTCTGTCCGTTTGCCATCCATACCTGCCCCGGCCGCTCCGGCACCCCCGGCGACATCCCAGCAGATGCCACCGAGGTTACGGCCAAGGGGTTCTCGGAACGCGGCTGCCAGCTGTTGCTCTTCACCGTCCTTCTCGTCCAGCTGCCTCCGACAGTGCTCGTCTCTGGAGGGGGCGGCGCGTATCTTGAAGCCGACCTATCAGACCCTCTGATGCGTTGGACAAAGGGCTTGAGCATCGGCAAGCAAGCACAGGCTATCCCGGACCATATCTCGATGCAGCCCCAGAGGGCCGCCAGACCGCCCTCATAGGTGATGTCGATGGCGTTGGGAAGTGCCAAGGAAACAATCACACGCTGGACGCTGATTCCCACAACGCTGACATCCTCCACCGCGTCAGGCCAATGGCTTCTATCTTCAAGTCTGGAAGAGCGAAAGTGTGCAAGGGAAATGAAACTTACAAGCCACCAGGCATTAGAACCAACCCAACCTCCACCTTTCTTTTGCGAGGCATCTGTAGCGGCTTCACCAAGAACAGTGGCAGTAACAGAATAACGAGATCGGTGGCCGTGTTGATAAAAGCGGCGACGACAAAGACTGTGTTTGCGGCGCGTCTCTCGGGCGAGCTAAAATCCTTGCCGGCACACGCCAGGATGGCCACAGCCGCCATAAAACAGTAGAGCACCACGACTGCGACTGTGGCCCAAATGAAGACCGTGCATCGCCGTGACATGGTGAACCGAAGCAGGTACACAAGGATTGATGACTTGGCCAACGCTGTCGTTATGCTGAAGAGTGGGATGGTAAGCCACTCTGTCAGTTTCATAACCAGCTGTAGCTGTTGAGGTGTTACTGTGTCGATGGTGGCACCTTGTCCAATTTTGGCCACTGGAGCCGAGTTTGGGTTTTTGGTTAATGCCAGCAGTTTGGGGATGAGGGATCTTGACAAAAGAGAAGGGTGGGCGGGACTAACGAACAGCAAGAGCAGCTGAAGTAGCGAGAGCGCCTATCTTTTCAAAATGAGCTTTCATCCAGACTGTGGTTCTATAGCTTTGTTTGCCTCTTTTCTGATGTAGTGAGGCTCTCATACAAAGGACTACTCACTGTGGCAAGCACTATCAAAGCTGCCGTGGGTGGATGTGTAAGTTTCTTACTCCTAAAACAAGAACAAAACAAATACGGTCTGAAGAAGGACTCACTCTCCTCGGGCCTCCAGGAGCGCAGGATGCGACTGGAGGTATACACCCTCACGGCGACGATGGGGACTACACCCACAGGCAGGAAACAGGCAACGCGGAACAGAGTTGTCGAATTATCGTCATTGTGGGTAAAGATGCTTTGATCCATGGTAACTCGGTGGCGCCGGGGGAATATGTCGAGGACCGGCAGAAGAAAATGGATTTCTCTTTCACTCTTCAACCAGTTCGAGGACACATTACTGCAGTAGACATCTCCCTCAGTGGCGCACAATGCCGCATCCTTTTCGGCTCTAGGACTAACTCCCCTCGCAGTTGAGTGGGTGTTTAATATCATATATAGTTTGACTGAACACATGCAACTAGGATCTTAGCCAATATAGCTGTTTTGTGGCTTCCAAGCTTAGTAGCAATAGCAAAGGTGTCCGGCTCAAGCTATAGCCGCGACGCCACCTGAAGAAACCAGCGCCATGATAGTGATACACCATGTATTCACTTAAGCCGTAAGACGTTAGACTAGCAGATGTCAAACATGGGATTCAGAGACCCAGACAATTTAGAGTTTGTTACTGGCTACGCCACTCTCAACAATCGAACCTGCACTGCCTATGAGTTTAAGTGGTTGCAGCTGAAAGCAGCTTGCCATCGGTTCTGTCACCAAGTAAACAAGGTTTTTGGGTTCATGTTCCCCTGCCGTGGCCTGGTCAGCCTGATTTTGTATGAGACGAATTTGTAGCTAGCACAAAAGCCTCGGAAACATCGCTGCGTATTTGGTGCAGCTGCAAGGGCTGAATCCGAGCCACCTCGTCACGGCAATGGACGGAATCTACTTTGTCAAGATGAAGGATTTATTAGGAGGAGGTGTCAAAAGGTGCTTCAGGGGACGTATGGCTGGGTATGTTCCACGACAGGTTCACAGTCGGTAATCCTTCAGAGTATCCCGCATCAGACCCGTGTTATTGTCTGCCTAGCAAACTTCCACCAAATGACATTGACTGTATTCCCACGCATTGCAGCTGGTTAACAGAGGTGGTTATGGTGCAGTATTTAGTTTGCCATCTGCCCTCAGAGCCAGTCCACTGGGCTTATAAGTACCACCGTCAAGATATTATCGACTGCGCACAAATTCCTGTTCGATATACTACCCAATGACACATTGGCTACTTAAAAAAAAATAAAAAAACTGACCAGCAATCCGCAGCATTCAGCGGGGCTTGCGGCAGCGGATATAACGATAGACTAAAACAGACTCACCGTGGGGAATTAGGGGATCGGACGACCGAACATCATGCTCCAGACACCCAAAACATCCAAGTCGCGGGAAGTTTGGGGCGGCTCCGTGGGCAACGGCAGTGGCTAGACTGCGCTCCATTCCAGGAGGCTATACAGATACAGATTTCAAGATGAACCAACAGCTCTCTGTGATCGAGGTATCGTGCCTCTAGCTTTCTGAGCTTCAGCATACACAAAGTTTACAAAGAAATAGACTTTGGTGCATACTGCGTGAAATTCCCAGGGCCTAGTCTAGGGACAGGCAACAGGGGGCTATATGTGTGCTTGCGGTGTTGCCGATGTCGTCAATCAAGGTAAAGTGCCTTATTTGATGATATCAAGCCCCTGTTCCCCGCCACCTCCTGTCTTTTGCTCCAGATCAGGAAGGTCGGCTTTTGGCGTATAGCCGTATACCCAGACATGGCAATGCAGGTTGCGTCGCTGGCTAAACGAAAGGTATCGAAACAAGGTTTTCCAGGGGTTCAAAGGTGACCCCAAGAGTGAACTTCCCCGTTTCCTGCATGAAAACGCGTGGGGCCAGGACAGGTCGGATGTTTATGCGAACCTTTGGAAATTAAACACTTGGTATTTCTCCGCTTGGCTTACAGAGGCCGCGGCCGCGGCATGCTGCCATTGTACGGTTCGAGGTTGGCGAGAAAGGGGGGATATGTACTTGAGAATAGAGGTACTTAAAGGCGGCGACGACCTGCTCCGTCGTCAAGCTAACTTCCTACCTCCCATCAACAACCCAATCTTTATCACCACGCTCTTTACAGCACTCCAACTCCAGCTGCCCGCTCGATCCCTCCGGACGAACGTTACACTCGCTTTCTAAACACCGCACCGCCGCTCCCCAGCAAGCGGATCCACCCTGCCAAAACCGCCAAAAGATGCAGTTCTTCGCCGTCGTTGTCGCCCTCGCCGCCACGGTCGCCGCCACGCCCGTGGACCTCGAGGCCCGCCAGACCTGCCAAACGGTCACCTGCTCCATGACGGGCACCCTTGTCCGCGCCAACCAGTTCGCCGAGTGGAAGCGCCTGGTCGACAACCAGGGCATGAACCGCGCCGGCACCGCCGGCTACTCGTACACACAGGAGGCTCAGTGCGATGCCACGCTCAAGTGCAGCGCCGCCATC